>JAJHJA010001445.1:0-38897 GCA_021202915.1 Heliconius himera | reverse complement strand
TCAGAACTCAACGCCGCGCTTAACCTCGACACCAGAGCGAAGAAATGGAAATATAAATTTAAGTAAATATTTCATCTCCTCGAGTGAGGATCGAACCCACAACCAGTCGGTTTTGCAGTCACACCTCGTGCCGCTGCGCCACGACCGGCCTCTTTATAAAGAAGGTAAAATGATTTTTGAATCTAGTAAAATGGCCATTATAAATATAACATATGTGGTAAACTTTACATTCACTCATGTGATCCCACACCGACATGTGATTCCTACTCTGCCTACCCTATACCCTACTATATGTATATTATAAAAAAAATTAAGCTTAAAGAAAGATAGATGACTTACAGGTCCAAAGACATCAAACACTTTTCCCAAAGCTTTAGCTCCATTATCCAAAAACAGAATACTGTCCAGATCTACTAATGGTGTTTCCGGATATGCTCGAACTATCACTGTAAAAGCCACCAAGTAAAATAAAATATTCATTTGGAGCAGATAAAAGTTTTAAGGTTAATTAATTATTTTAAGCAATCCACAAGCATTTGACTGTGTATGTGACAGGTTGGGGGTTTGATTCCCACTTCGGGATATGACATGTTTAATATGTTCACATCCTCAAAATCACCCTCAAATGGAAGTGTCTTAATGGCAATAGAGTGTCTTAACACTAGGTTGCCTTCGCCAAACCCTGCTATGTTTGGGATATAGCATGAACTTAAAAAAAAAAGATAATAGTAAAATATGAGTATTAATAAGAATATTATCACAGGCTATTGTTATATTGTGGGATAGTGTGATTATAAATGCAACATTTCTGGATTTGATGGCAAGGAAGATAAAAGGTTATTTAATTTTCTTTCTCTGGCAGACAAAATGAAAGTGGTGTTGATTACCACCCCACAACATACAGCTTCTTAAATTTGGGCATTAATTTGAGTTTCAACATACAATTGGAAAAATATGAACAAAAATACATTTAAACTGTGTTATATTTATGTTATGTGCCGCAGAATTAATATAATATTTAAAAAAATAAATATAATACTTACCTAATCTATCTACTATACTGGTAATGGTTCCAATTTTAGTAGTTTCTTGAGACGGTAAGCTTATGGCAAGATCTTCTATAGGCGGTAAGTCATCAAGACCCAATTCACCATGTACTTTAGGAGGTTCTAGTTTTCCAGAACGATTATTACTTTCCAGTTCATCACTAAAACCATTATATAATTAAAATAAACATAGTTCAGTAGCTTTAAATATATTTAAGTGTAACAATATATAATTAGTACAAATACCCGCTAGAAAATTCCTCGATATCTTTAACAGAATCTACATCACTATCACTATCACTAGAATCATCTGAACTCGAGTCGGAGTCACTGTCCACATCTCTGTACTCCGTTACATCATACTCTACCACACCACTTTCTGAACTATCTATTATCATGTGTCGTACAACACTTGTATCACTGTCGCCTTCGGACAGCGGGCCATGGGCGCAAGCGTTAATAATATTATTCTTCAAAACCATTTCACTGAGCTCCACCGCGTCGGAATCATCATTTCCAGTATTATCGTTCGATCGAGTGTCCTCAGAATCAGATTCAGAGCCATATTCGGCGATTAAGCTGAGAGACACGTTTTTATTGTTACTCTGGTCAAGGTTTTCCATTACAATGAACAAACAATTCCGCGTGGACGGTAATGTTGCTTTATTTTATTGTACCGTTTAAACTATAATCAATCATTTACTGCTCGTAGCTAAGTACTTAGAAACTATAGTATTCTACTATTACACATTATTTACACTAGTTTAAAATAAAATCAAACAACGCGCATTATAATGAAATTGCAGAAAAACAGTCACTTTTGCACAGAAAAAAATGACCTAATGACCTGACATTTTCTTATTGCTGTCAGTTGTCAGATTGTAGATAAAATAAGGAGCGGACGAGATACGGTATACATTCATTCATTCATTTAGAAAATCTTTATTTTGAAATAAGAAAATATACCATTGTTTCATTTTCAAAATATAATGTCACACTCACATCATATTTTCTAAGTATATAATTTAAATAAAATCAGCTTCACGCTGTATCCTGCAAACAACATGGTAAGCAGAGGGAACCTAGTGTTAAGACATTCCATTCTAGACTTTTCACCGAATTGTGCGTGCTGGGTGGCGGAACTCAATGTCGTGGTTTGCCTTGACACCAAAGCGAAGAAATAGAAGTATAAATTTAAATAAATATTTTATTTCTACGAGTGGAGATCGAACCTATAACCAATCGCGTTTACAGCCACACGTGTCCCTGCAACTTGCCTCGACTCGACCTCGACCTCGACTCCTACATGACGGCCAATCGTGTCGAGTCAATACCATATAAAATTAGGTAATAAAAATCAATTTTAAGTAAAACGAATCTTAATTTTTTAAAAATATATATTTATAAAAGAAATTTATAGATCAAATGTTTTATTAAGCACACTAAGACGTTCCCGAACAGGATCCATTGCGACAAGATTCTGGTACGATTCCGAGTCTACCTGAAAATTAAATACTACAGTAACATGTAGCTTTTTTCTTCAAATCTCTTAATGAATTGACTTAATATGAGTTGAAAAAACACAAAAATAAATATGTTGTATTGAAAATTTATAATTTTAAGAAGTTAGAAACTTTAAATAATTTCATACGTAAATATTTAAATGTGACCAGAGATAAAAATCGACAGATTTCATTTCTGAATTGCTTTTTTATATAAGCAAGAAATAGATTTCTCTTGTATTTTAATGAAATTAATATAAATCAATAATTAAAAAAATATATATATAAAGGATTTCGAAATAGTCATGTTTTTTTTATTAATATGTATATATACTTACAGATAAAAAAAACTGCATTTATATTTTCATACTATATTAAATACTTAAAAATAGCAATCAACTATACTTTTTCGAGGCATAAAGTTTTAAACAAAATTACTAAAATTACAAGAAACCTAACTACTTTAAATATACAATATTTCTAAATAAATATATGTATAATGGTATATACAATGAGAAGATTTATGCGTTTATTTATATGTAATATAATAATATATTTATAAGACATTGAATAGTTAAGTGTATTTTGTTAGGCACTAGTTACAGGTATAATGATTTAATTTTTATATTGTCCAATTCTTTTTTTTTGATATATAATTTTAGGGTAAGAATTTAATTGGCAGTCAATATTATAAATTTATATTTTTCAATTACAAAATATAATAATGAGTAATGTAATTTAATTATTATTAGTAATGATAATTTGGAAAGGATGGATTTTAAAGATATTTTTTGACTTTTGTCATTACAGCCAGCCAGCCAAATGGCTATACAACAGTCAGTAATCTATTGTGTTATAAATTATAAAGGACTGGGACTTTATATTTTTTAATTATTAAATTGAAATGTTTTGTTACTAGGATTTGAATGGACACTTCTTAAATATACATTTCCATTGTGACAATGATATAATATAAAATAATGTGTAGATGTGGTAGGAAATAAATAATATTCATATCAAATGTATAACATATAAATATGTGCTAATGAAAAGATTACAGTTAATCTTATTACTAACTAAAAGTAAACAAAAATGAAGATATGCTGACTACATTATAGCTGCTATAAAAGATGGTACTAGGACTTGCCATACACAAAAAGTAAATATAATCACCTAGACCTATAATAAATCTATGTAACCAAGCAGAAACAACAATGACGTAATTTTTTTACTTAAACTTTATAAATAAATTTGAAATTTTGAAGTATGAAAAAATATATATCTGAAGCCGAGATTAAGTCACACTTCTAGAGCATTCCATCACATAGTTTACATCACTAGATGTGTTGGGTTGTGAAAATGCAAATAGGGTACTATCACATAAAAATGGTGGCTATAGAGTTAAGCTAAAATATTAAATGCATATGGATGCAGAACTCTAAGTTAAATGTTATAAACAAAAACTGTCTATTTTTAGTGACCTAACATAGTGCATTAGATAGAAGTAATGTAGTGTTATTGAACAAATTATTTTAAAGTACAAACTTTCAGATATGAGAACAAAAAGATCTTTTCAGCTTCACACATACAGCGAGGTAGGCAGAGGGAACCTTGTGTTAAGACACTCTGTTTTAATATATTTTTACATATCAAATGCACATATTAAGAACACACATCAATTAGTGAAGCAAATGCCTAATATCAAGTATAATAAATTTACTATGATCATTATTAATTAAAAAAAATATTGACTTCATTTTTAAAATAACAATTTAAATACAGTAAATCTGACAAATATAATTTTTACGTCATTTTTGTAATTGTACAAAATCTACTGTTTTTACAATATATATTTAATATTACTAATAATGTTTTATCTACACAATGTAGCATCAATTTGCTTGAGAGATGGTAGTGTCAGCTTTAATTTTCTTCTGTATGCAGGATCAGATGCAATGGGATTACGTTCTAAGTAAATGGTTGCCAACTTTTTATTTTCTTGCAAATATTCTATTGATGACCATTCTGTTATTTTATTATCATTTAGCTGAAATAAAAAAAAATACACATATATTTATTAATATAATAAAAAAAAACAGAGAAAACCTAGTCTTATAAAATACATTTATCCTATTTTGTAGTAAATTAGGTTTTTATTTTATTACTAGATCGATTTAACATTATTATTACCATGAGTTGACCCGTAATCTGTGTGCCTTGTCCCTGTTAAAAAAAGCCTACTATTTCACTTATATTGTCAAAATATAAGTGAAATTGTATTGTAGGTATAGAGTATTTATTACCAAAAATAAAACTCTATACCAAAAATGAGGCTTACTCTGTAAGAATTTCTATTCTTTAATTTGACCATTTGAATTACTAAAGTCAAACAACTCAAATAATAAATAATAAAAATATTTTATTTAAAATATGTATAGTCCCCTGGTTTAGCTGGACAAAGTGAGGTGATTAAAAAATTTTTTTACTAACAGGCACCAAACCAAATATCAAACTCAAAATTGAGTACAAGCTATAAGTACACTAACTTACAAATATAATAAAGCCTATATGTAAAATGTGTCAAGTGAAATTTAATATTTGAATTTTATCCCTATTGAACACAACTTATTTTTATTTTATTTTATTTAAACTTTATTTTAACAATAACAACTGCTATACAGACAAAAAAAAAAGAAGAAGAATGAAAACTTGGCACCCATATAGTTCTCTCATCTCCAACAAGCGGTTGGTGAAGTGGAGAATGATGCAACACTTTAACATTTACTTGGCTCTCATTTCACATTTGTTTTTGATGGGATTCTATTAGCACAATATTAAAAAAATTTAGGGTAAACAAAAGTCATGGAAAATGGTTTAAATGTGTCTTACAAATTAACAGTCTTACAATGCACTATAACTGTATATTTGTTTAAATGTCAAAACTACTGTGTTTCTGTTGGCATTGTAAAATATTAGAATACTACTGGGTACTAGAACATTGGTTGGATTTGTATTTTAGTTAATTTTCTCATTATTGCACAATATCTATCTATTTTTGTTTTGACTAGTGTTAAGACAGTCCATTACCCATTTTCCATTGCTTGAGGCATTGCGTGTTTAGAGGCGGAACTTAACGACGCATTTTGCCTTGTTACCAGAGCAAGAAATGAAAACATTAAATTTTCACTCACACAACATTTCACTCCCTGGTGTGGAAAATCTAACCTATAACTGTTGTGTCCACAATCACGTGTGTGCCATTGCACCACCATTATTTATAAAAAATGTATAGTTACCCATAGCTCCTCCAAATCGCTCATATGTCTAACATTTTCAATAGCTGTTATCTTATTAATAGCCAAATCCAAAGTTTGAAGTTTAACTTGATTATCCATATTTTCTATTGAAGTTAAACCATTTTCCGAAATATACAATTGTTCCAATTTTGTCAATTGTTCTAAGTTCTCAATTTTAGTTATTCTATTGCTTTGTAAAACAAGTATTTCCAAATTGGTTAAATCATCCAAGTTTTGTATTTTAGTTATTTTATTTTTACCAAGGTAAAGTTCCTTTAGAGATGCTAAGCCTTCTAGATTTTTTATATTCTAGAAAATATAATTATTAATAGATCAATAAATAAATAGGAAATTTTTATATGCATATTGTTATAAGCAGCTTCACTGATTGTTAAAAAATTATGAACCTATGAACAAAGATAGCATTGATCAATTGTCACTTTGCTTAAAAGACCATATGATGCCATATCATAAAAATAATACTGATAAGTAAACAAAAAAATATTTTTATTTGTATATGTAGTGTACAATAAAAGTATCCTAGTTAATACTATTCATAATAACTTACTTACCCTTATTCGATTGTCTCCCAACTCAAGAGATTCAAGCTGTGGCAAATGATTGACATTTTTAATTTCAGTTATTTTATTGGAACTTAAGAAAAGTTTTCTTAATTTTAAAAGGTTGTTTAAACCAGTTATTTCCTTAATTCTGTTAAATGATAAATCTAATATCCTGCAAATTCATAGAATTTTTGTTAGAATTGAACATTTTACATGCACTAAATTGTTGAAATAAAGTATTAACTATAAAATAGCAGCTTCACATGCAAATATAGTGTTGACGCTCTGTAGCCCTCACATATTGTGCAATTTAGAATACACTCCATGTATAGGAAATTACACAATGCCATGCTTTGTCTTCCAGAGCAAGGAATGTTTTATATCTAAGCCTCCCTGGGTAAAGATTGAAGCCACAAACATTACATTTACAGTTGTTACGGACAAATGCTTCCTACTGCACTAAAACAGCCTGACAAAGTATCGACTATCCTATATCTTATAAGGAAAAATATTTGTATAATGTTAACATTATAAAAACTTGTTTAAACAAGCTATATTATTATGCAATAATATCAAATATAATCACTCTGCTTTCTTTACTTACTCTAAATTTACTAGATTATCTAAGTTCTCTATAACTACAATTTGATTATCATAAAGCTCAAGTTCCACAAGTGTAGAAAGTGTGTTTAATCCTTCTATTTTCTTTATTAAATTCCATCTCAGATACAATCTACAAAAAAATAAACAATAAGGAAATATTAATAATTTTGTTGAAATAAAATAAATTAAGTTTTCAATATTACACAGTATTTAGATTTTATAATGTTTACCTTTCTAAGTTACGTAGGGGTTCCAAGTTTTCTATTTTTCCAATTCTTCCGTGGTTTAGGTCCAAGAGTTCAGTATTTTCATCAACCACAATAAGTTCTTGTGTATCCTCATTTTCTGGTGGCGGGGTCGCTGGAGGTGGTGGAGATTCCATTCTGTCTACCTCATTGTTAACTTTTACTTCCTTTGGTACTAAATCAGCTTCATTGTTAGCCATCGGCGTATCCTGATTATCTATAACATAATTTAATATAAAGTATACGCACTAGAAACTTAGATCGGGTAATAAATAAAATATAATTATTTACCTGTCATTATACAAATATATCTTATTTTTAACGGTTCAAATCTTTCTATAGAATAGTATCAAATACAAATTGATTACTAATTCGGAAATCCCAAATTAAATATGAATGTCACATTGACATGAATATGAATCATGACAATAAACAATAATTATAGCAGTTTATAGATAACTAAATCTAGAAGATTGCTAAACACAAATAGAAAATAAAAGAAAGTTGTTTTAAGCAAACATTACTTCATTGAATGTTAAAAATATTTGAGATTAAAATATTATAAGATGACATTATTATTGTACTTACTTATTACATTTAAAAAAAAACGATTGTTAATGAGCTTAATTTTTTTAAAATTTTTTGAATAACTATTCAAAGTAAAACTACTTCAACTTACATATTGAAATCAAAATTTATTTTAAAGATTTTAAGCGAATTTTACTGTATTTATTTTAATCTACATACATTTCTAAATAGTAAATGTTTTTTGGACTTACTAGAATTAGGTTTTAGTTCAAAATAGGCTGCAAACAGGGTCAAAATCTTTAAAATTAAAATGTTTATATTTTGCATTTTATATTCGGAAACAAAGTCCCAATACTTATTCGAATTCTTATACACTTATAAGAATTAATTACTATGTAAATAATCGAATAGACATTGAATCGAGTAAACTTAACAACTATCTTGCTGAAATCCGGAACTCCGGACTTACCGATTCAATTTCAGTGTGCAACACAGAGTACATTCTATATACTATAATAGAGACCAATCTTCGGCACCAAAAGCGGTAACATGGATCAACGCCACCTATACGTCAGTTGTTAAACTATACATATCAGTTTTATATATATATAGGTAGCTGTGTATATGCTCCTATACATATATATATGTATATATAGTTGCAAATTCTCATTCGTACTTATTTTGTTGTACATGTAGTTGTAGAAAATTAAAAAATAAAATACATCTCCATTTTATCGATTTTATTGAATCACACATTTATACAATAATAGATTTTAAGATTATATAATATCACAGTATGTAAAGATTTATTTCACATTTTATTCAATAAAATTATTGTGTTATTTATCTCTTCCTGGTGTAATATTCTCTTGAATACTGCTCAATTTTCGTTAATGACAAATTATAGGAGTTATTAAAAAAATAATAATAATATTATTTAACAATATTCTTCTGTGATTTAGTAACGTCGCAACCTGTTTGCTTTTTATATTAAATTATAATTTATCGAACTTATTATTGTGTCATCATCAAATAACATATAAGTGTATATGTTTCTTATATCAGACTGTCATAGATAGTATCTGGTGTATTTTAAAACATTTGTAGAATATTTTTAAACATTTTTAAAGTGTTATTCCACACTTAGGAAAGAAAAATACTTATTTAGAAAACGTATAAAAAATTGAACGTAGCGGGACTCGAACCCGCGCCTCCTGGAAACCGACCACCTGGTCGGTTCGAGTCCCCTACGTTCAAATTTTTATACGTTTTCTAAATAAGTACATTTGTAGAATTTCTTTGCATTCGTTTGGAATTTATCACTATTATTATGAATTTGCTTTCCCAGCCAATAACATATTAATATTTTTTCCACAATTAATAATTATACATCAAACAACAAATCACAATATTAATTATATAATCAACTAATTTATTTTTATGTAGAACACATTGAATATAATGAAAATCAATTAATATAAATATCGCAGTTTTAATTCTTTCTTTCATTTTTTTTACTATTTTATAAAATACATCTTGGATATTTGAAATTAATTTCATAAATTCTTTGCTGGGAGTGCAAAGTCGATCTGCAAATTCTCCATATTGTATATATTTGATTTCATCTTTGGAAGTTAAATAACTTATACATTGACTGATTTAAAAAAAATATTTTTTTTAGGATATATCCACACAAATACTGCAGAGGTTCTATAGTACGAGGATCAGTTTCTTTCACCTCCAAAGGTGTCCACTCATAATTAAATATAGATTGAAAATCAAATGTGCAGGTGGACGACATAGTTTCTCTATTGTCATTGATGATTCGAACATATAATGATAGGCAATAGACATTTTCACAGTTCTCACCTATGGTTGTTACACTGTTTATGATTATTTATTAAAAGTGTTGCAAATATTAACACAAACTGATCACAAGTAGGGTTGTTGTTGTGACACCCATGACTCCTTACTGCACCAAAAAAAATTTCAAGAGGATCTAGATTTAGGTGTCGCAACTCAGTGTGAGTTTATATTGTACTCAACCCTTAATTTTTTTAATAAAGTTTCAATTCCATTCGGTGTCTACACCCAATTTGACACAGTGGGGACAGATTCTACTTTCCACTGCTTGACAAAAATTTCTTGGAATTAAATATATTTTTTGCTTCCGTCCATGTTTTGTTGTGCACTGACTGAGTGTGGCTGCAAAATTTTTAGTATTACTGCCACTTATTGTCTAGAAATAATAAAAGGTCCACTTTTTCTTTGCATTCTGGAGGTAGTATTCCTTTATCTGAAAATGATAGTAATAAAATGTTAATAAATGTTAATGTACGCGGCGTTGAGTTCTGCCACTCAACACGCAATGCCTCCAGAATTCGGCAGAAAGTGGGGAACGGAGTGTCTTAACACTAGGTTCCCTCTGCCTACCCTGCTGTGTGCGGGATACAGCGTGAAGCTAATTTTTAAAATGTTAATAATTTAAACTTTACATGATTAAGAATGGGATAAATTATGGTATTTCATATTGGATTCTTACTACTGCAATACTGAGCCAACACTAAAGATGATGTATGTAATGTATATTTTTTATTTTCATTCAGCATCGTATTATATAAATTGACAATAAAAAATAATTATTACAAGTTCTTCAACTTTTTAAATGAACAATCTTTAATAGTTTTACTATTGTTCTATTAATTTGTTTCATTATTGAATTATATTTTAATTAAATTAACAAACAGTCAATATTTTTATCTTTTCTCTCTACCAAGAGAGCTACACTGACTTAAAAAGAAACTATCAAAAAGTAATACACATAATTTATCACTATTTTTTTATACTCTCTGATGTTTTCTTTAATTAGGAAAAAAATATTTTTATTGAATCCAGGCTTAAGCTTTTATGAATTAAATAAAATAAATATTGATCAAAAAAAAATATGTAGGCCTTTGGAATATGTTTAAAAATTACAATAAAGCTATTTTTTCTTTTATTGTAAAACAATGTCCCTTTTCCTTCTTGTTATATTCACACCATTGTAATTTAATGAGCAACTCAACTAAAAACAGTGAGTAACAGTGAGCTTAAAATTTTACTTGTTTATTACTTAATTAAAGCATACTATACGCAAGTAAATTAATTGACTTTAAAAAATTATGGACAATCTGCTCTGGAATAACAAAATGCCAGCAAAATTATTTTAAGTGCTTAGATATAACAATTGTCAACTAATATATCAGAAAAGTGAAAAATATTTGTTAATTTTATCAATATTTAAGGAAAAATATTTTACAGCTTAGTTTACAATTGTCTGTATAAAAATATAATGTTAGAAATCGGAAGCAGGTAACGTTTTTAAAGAAACACGTTAAAAACACACATCGTCTATATGATTCTAAACTATTTTGAAAGAGATACTATGTAATTGCAATAAGTGATATGTATCACCTACTAACAATACTTCACACTAGTTTTCTTCCAATAGGGGCCGTCACTTACAAGCGAGTGCCCCCGATTGACACAATTCCACTGCTTTTTATAGTTATTTTCCACCTAAATCTACCCTCTTTTACACGAGTACGCTAACAATAATAAGTTATTCCTATTAATGTAATGTTCTTTAAGAAATATTCTCCATATTTAAAATGATCTTGTACTTACTTTTACTTATACAGTACATATTTAAAACAATATAAACTATCAACTGATCAGGCACTGAGTGTTCATTTTCTTGAATCTCCATAACATAACTGAAAGTATTTGAAGAATGTCCTTTTCTCTAGTCTATCAATATTCGAAGAACTGAAATGAATATATTAATAGATATTACAAATTGTGATAACTTCATGTTATATTTTGTTAATGTTTTAAAACTAATAGCAAAATAAGGAACTAGGGTTAACCTTCGATTTCAAAACATTCAATACATATATATATGTAATAACAGCCACACATAGAATAATGATTATTAAATGTAAGATATAAATAGTAAATGTGAAAAGTGACTGTTACTACGTGCTTGTTTCAGACCTAGAAAATACTAAAGGTAGAAAATTCTACGTCCGACACAAGCACGTAGTATAAATAGAAAATAGAGTTATTTGCTTACCCAGTTATTACTATTATTATATATAATAATAATAAACAAAATAATTTGATACATATAATTATTTGAGATAAACTAAGGCAGAAAAGCCACAGAACATATTTTACGTGTTTCGCTTTTTGTATTTATATTTTTAACTATATGAATAATAATGTACAATTATACACCATATACATATCTATTATTAGAATCA
Organism: Heliconius himera; assembly: GCA_021202915.1. Lineage (NCBI taxonomy): Eukaryota > Metazoa > Arthropoda > Insecta > Lepidoptera > Nymphalidae > Heliconius > Heliconius himera. The sequence goes on along the minus strand of JAJHJA010001445.1, from coordinate 26,810 downwards.
ACAATACTTCGGCTCTCCTTGCACCCACGAACACAGCATTGTTGGTCTAAAGACATTATTGTGCACTAAAGAATCTAATCCTTCCAAGACACAATTTCGTACAGCAGAAATGATTCCAAATACAGTTGTAACAATAATAGTAAAATGAATTTACCGGAGGAATCTGAGCTCAACTCAACGGAAAAATGTACATTAACTATTACAAAAATACCGTAATTAAATATCGAAGTCAACAAGTAACAACAGCATCAATAGATATTTTGAATTTGAAATTACTTTATAAATAGACTATAGAGTACCATAGAGTGCAGTCATTCGGAGTAAACTACCACAGATAGTGAAGAATTGATTACTTTACGAGCCTAATATTAACTTATTTGGGGTAAATATATATATTTTATATTAACTATTATAAATATGTAAAGTTAATAAATGAATTTAATATTATTGCTCATATTCAATTTGTAGCGACATCTATTGACGTTAATTGAAATATTCAATTCCAAAGCGACCTCTGAACCTCAGTTGGCGAACTTTTGTAAATATAATGCTACAAAATAAAAAAATATCTATAATGGTCTAAACTCTCCATAATCCATATACTTCTGAATTTAATGATATTATACGTCAAAAGTTTCCAGTCTCGTTGTACTAAGATTGTAGAGCCTGGTGTGCAACTAAAACCAACTTTGAATTGACGTTTGTCCGTTTCTCTAGCTACTTGCGGGTTGATTCAATTGTCCATAGCAAAATATTTACAAAACGCTACGTAGGCAATTTCCAACTGAATAACACATTTTGAAATATCGGAAAAAATAAATTTCTCATAATATAATTTTCATTAAATATAAATTTTACGAATAAAAGAGAATTAAGCAAAATGAGTGCGGCACCAAAAATAACTGTTTCATCCCCTAATATAAAATATACTGATGATTATATATATTCTGAGTACGAATATAATGAAACGCTGGTTACAAAGAAGGATAATGAATTTGTGGTAAGTTTTTATATGTTTGTTATGAAGCCGAAATTGCCGCGCCGGTCATATCGATCCATCGAATTTCCTAGAAAATTGTACAAAACATTATATCTGATATAATTAATAAAACTATTATTTTAATTATTACTTAATCAATTTTTTTTCATACTTTTGGATATATTAGGAAGAAAATGTTGTCATCAATAACAATGTACGTGTTTTGTTTATCTTACATGTATACACATATGCGGATTTAATATCAGCTTGTATTTTTACTAATTTGTTTAAATACACTACAATAACAAAACTACAAGTTTTAATGGAATTCTTTTAGTAGGTACTAAAATATTTATATTTACTTTTTGTTTTAGGCAAAGCCATACTGTACATCTTTATCTATAAGAACAAGTAGAAAAGTGGGTAAAGTGGGAGTAATGTTAGTAGGATGGGGTGGCAATAATGGAACCACATTTACTGCTGCAGTCCTTGCTAATAAACACCAACTTTCATGGAACACTAAAAATGGACAAATGAATTCTAATTGGTAAAAATATATTTTCTTTTTTCTACTTAATGCAGTGGAGGAGGTGGAGAGAACCTAGTATCATGACATCATTTTTTTTAACTTTTGGCTAGAATATGAGATATTGTATCTTGAATGAGTTCCTCATTCAGAGCAGTGATATGAAAATATTTATTCTTATGTTATATTTAAAATATTTATTTAAAAAAAATTATGTTGGACTAAAAAAATGTTTTTCGCAGTGGCTAAAAGTAATTTAATTTGTGTACTTTTTTTAATAGGTATGGTTCAATAACACAAGCTTCAACAGTGCGTCTTGGAATTGATGAAAAAGGTGAAGATGTGTATATACCAATGTCAAATCTTTTGCCAATGATTCATCCAGATGATCTTGGTAAGTAATTTTTTATTAAGCTTTATGCTGTATCCCATATAGCAGGATCCATTAAGACATTTTTCCCACTTTCTTACAAATTCTGGAGCTATTATGTGTTAGGGGGCAAAACTTAACACCACCAAAGAAATAAAAATATTAAAATTTCTTAAAAGCACACACTTAAAAGTGTGCGCTCTTAAGAACTTAACTTATTTGTGTATGTGTATTGTAAGTTATTGTATTTGTGTATATCATATTGTATTGTATTTGTTTTTTGTTCGCACAGTTAACTTTTAATTAAATTATCGAGCACCTACACAATTATCACCCACACAACAAGGTTGGCTGGTAGAGAATGCTTTTTAGCGTTAAGCCTGTCTTTTGTACATGTAATTTTTTTTATTTCTAAAAATTGTGTGCAATAAAGAATAAATAAATAAATAAATAAATAAAAGTGTAGACTTCTTTTTTTATATTGACACTTTATGTTTATTGCATCACTTTGTTAGCTTTCACGCTGTATCCCACACACAGCAGGGTAGGCAGAGGGAACCTAGTGTTAGGACACTCCATTCCCCACTTTCTGCCGAATTCTGGAGGCATTGCATGTTGAGTGGCAGAACTCAACGCCGGGCTTGTCTTCGACATGAAGCGAGCGAAGAAATGGGAATATAAATTTAAGTAAGTATTTGATCTTCTCGAGTGGGGATCGAACCCACAACCAGTTGGTTTTACAGTCACACTTCGTGCCGCTGCGCCACGACTGTTCTCATCACTTTGTTAACCACCCAAAAATGCTTCACATGTTTGGTTGAACATGCTAATCTCAAGAATGATTAAAATGTTATTTGTCTTGTATCCAACCATCATCCATTTACGTGGGAAAGCTATAGGCTATTTTAAAATGTCGTTCTTTATAATTTAATTCCCAAATCTATTCAAATTACAAAGCATTGCTGTGATTAAGTTACGACCTTGCTTCCCAACCCTGACCTACTGCTGTCCTGGGTCAGGTCATCCAGGCATTGTAAATAGGATACAAAATCAATACTACCCTCTTACGTCACTAGTTACTACTATACTGTTAATTGTATTATAGGAGTTTATAATTTTATAGGAAAAAAATTATAGGAGTTTAATTAAATTTAATTGTTGGAGAGTTCATGGATTTCGTAGATATTTATGTGTATGCAGGATCGATTTTCGGGATGCTTAAAATTTTATATAAAATCAATTTATTTATGGAAACCATAAACGGGGTAACGACAGGGGGGGGATCAGGGGGTTTGTTTATGATTTCACACTAACGTGTACAGGTATTGTGGGTTCGATTCCCGACCTAATCAAATGTTGGTGGTTGAACCAGCTAACACGCAATGTCTCAAAATTGATCAGAAAGTACATAGCGGAGTGTTCACATTAAGTTCTCTCAGCCTACCTCGCTAGATGCGGCAATAATGTGAAGCCCTAAACAGAATAAAACTGAAGAAGTTTCTACGTATTTCTGATAACGGAAAATTCAATACATAAATCAAAATGACAACACTATTTTTATATATGGGATCGGAAGTATCTTAATGAGAAAGTGTCTTAAAACTAAGTTTGTAGGCACCATGTGCCTACGCTGCCCTAAGTGGCGGGGAATAGCGTGAAGCTATAAAAAAAAAATCATATCCCATATTTATTAAAAACAATTTTCATCCAGTTATCGACGGGTGGGACATAAGCCCGATGAATCTAGCAGACGCGATGGTCCGCGCTAAGGTCTTGGACTACGATCTACAACAGAAACTGCGCAAGGAGATGTTGGCTATGCGGCCCCGCCCTGCGATTTATGATCCTGACTTCATTGCTGCTAATCAGGTACTGGGACTTGATATATGTTGTTAGAACAACTTTCTTTCAGATATTTCGAAAAAAGAACGGATTTTTGCCGTTCCTCACTTTACGAAGAATTCCAGAGGAAATGCGTGTTGAGTGGCGTAACTCGATGCCGCGCTGGCCTCGTTACCAGACTGAAAAAATGAAAAAAAAAAGCATTTCCTCAAGTGGAAATCGAACCTAACCTGTCGCGTTTACAGTTGCATTTGCCCACGCGCAACGACTGGTCTTCACAATATAAGGCTAAATATTTCAAATATATATAAAAAAAACATTTCTACATTGTTTTTCACTCTCTATTCTATAATAATCTGAATGAAATGAAATTGTCCTGAAAATTATCCATTTAAGTAAATCACAGACAGCGAGCGACGTGGTCTAGTTATATATGATTATAAATCTGTCCGTCCAGCTCACGTGTAGGTACATTATGCCTTTAGAACGACTATTAATTATTCTATGCGTTTGTCAGCCGTTTATATACTTATCACGTGCTATTTCTTAATTAATTAACTTTTATATAATAAATTTGCCTGTAAATGTAGATTATAAATATTTAATATCTTTTAATGTTGAAGATTTTCTTTTAGTTTTGCCCTGTAGCAGATACAGAATAGACAGGAGGAATCTAGTTTTAAGGTACTGCGTTCTCCACTTACCGCCGAATTCTGGAGGCATTGCAAACCACAACCTGTCGCGCTTACAGTCACACGCCTGTGTCCCTGTGTCACGACTGACCTCAAATTATTTTGAAGACGAATCAAGGATATACTTACTTGGCCTAAATTTAATAGTCCCATTTTAAAAATATACCTATATTGAAAACTTACTGTAGAAAGATGTTCACATAATCAGTTAAATCGCATTCTTAGTCCAATTTTATGAAAAGTTTAAGGAAGCAAATTTTGTGAAATCTTGTTATAAAAATATATATACTTGATGAAACCGCTTGAATGTATTAAGTACAAGGGGAGAGATTCAAGTACAAATCGTTTAACATTTTTATAAGATATTTCAACGTCATAGTGCGATGGTTGTGGGTGGATTTCACTCGGAGAATTAATTATTTTGATAATTTCGCTGTGCTCTGGTAATAAGACTAAACGCGGCATTGAGTTCTGCCACTCAACAAGTAATGTTTCGAAAAATACGCAGATGTGCAGAAATGGGCGGGAAACTGAGAACAGAGTGTCTTACCACTGGGCTGCCTCTGCCTAATCTGCTGTATGCAGGATACGGCTTGCGAAAATAATAAAGTCGAATTGAGAACCTCTTACAGAAGTCGGTTAAACATTATTATTATTAAGAAGCGAAATATTTATTTGAGCTTTTTCAATTTCTTTTGTAAAAAATAAATTGTTTGCACTTTTCCAATACAATACAAGTTTATACGGATTCAATAAGTTGAAGCATTGAAGCCTTGTCAGTTCCTCTATTGTATGAACACAGTTTGTTATTGCCTTTTGCAATATTCATAAGAATTTGTTATTCAGTTGTATAATTAAATACTTCGGGTGTGACTGTCATATTAATTTTTGACTTAGTATTTTTGATTTTCTCACTAGAGATTTGTCACATAATGTTTTTTAACTTCTTACTGGAAATTTAAATGAAATTGTAACTGGGTTAATAGTGTATATTTTAAATTATAGGTGCAATTTGGAAACCTGAGGTTTCGAACACTTTGCAGTAATCCTCCTGGAAAACTTCCAGAAGGCGCGGGTTCAAGTCCCGCGACGTTCAAATTTTTATACGTTTTCTAAATAAGTATTTTTCTTTCCTAAGTGTGGATTAACACTTTAAAAATGTTTAAAAAAGATAGAATCTATTATTTTGGCCGTCCTGTAGAACCTCGTCTGCTTTTTCTTTATCCAGATTCCAGACCCTGGAGCACTCTATAAATAATCAGCGTTTCCGTCATGACGTCATCAATTATTGTTATTTTTAATTATATTCCATTTATCCACTTCGCATGCAGGAAGTATGTAAAATTAAAAAAAACTAGCATCATATGAAGATATACATATGTATGTAGGTTTACTGTTTATTAATCTTCATGTCATTGAATATGACTGCGAAAACTGTTTACAGAGCACTTCACTAAACTGAGATCAAATGACACGATATTTGATGACACTTGATCGCTTTTCATAACAATTTTGTATTATAATACTAGCTTTTGATTCTTACTTTTCTTTAGAGGTTTTTTCTTTTGTTGTAAATTATTTTAGGCTAGTTTCGTATTCGACTGTTTAGTCGTTTTTGTGTGCGAATGTCTCTTTGAATACAGAGTTTTTATTGCTTAATAATTTAATCTTAGGCTATAAGAATTATGGCGATCATTTTCAAATATAATTAACCCACTACTTCGTACCCCTTTGTCCGAATTTTTCATTGTGATAAAATAAAAAAAAAACGACCGTTCAGAAATTGTTTTTATACTGGAAGAGACAGAATTTCATTTTTTAAATTCATACATTGGCGTATATCATTCTACTAAGATTCGCATTTATATCCTAGCGGAAAACCCATTAGATAGAGGCTAGTTGTGGCGCAGGAGCACAAGCGTGCGACTGTAAATGCGAGAGTTTGTGGGCACTAGAAGAGTCGCTCTGGCAATGAGGCAAAACGCGGCGTTCAGTTCCGCCACTTAAAACACAATGCCTATGATGCATATGCCTAGTGTCTCAATGAGAACAGAGACAGACAGAGGTATGTCTTAACGTTATTGACTCTTTAAGGCAAAAGCTTAAAAAGAATATATATTGACAGTTACATCTCAATACATTTTTGAAAATGTTATATATATGTAATTTTTTATGGGACAATGTGTACGCTTTTACAATAGGATCCCAGAAAACATTAGAGAATTTATCTATATTACGATTTAAAAAAAAGTTATGAGACGACGTTTGTGTGTTGAAGGTTATTATTAAATTAATGATTATATAAATGATAACACGCCTTGGGAATGAAATGCTCGCTCCAGTATGTTTCAAAGTATCATTGTCAGAAATAATTAGATATGTATTTGTGCAAAATTGATTTAAAACAAAAACCCGATAAGCTGTTCTTGCGCCGGTTCTTTTCAGGTCTGAGGAATTAACTTTAGTGAACTGGTGGTAAATACACGATGGTAGTGGTAAAGTTCTAAAAATAAAACATGTAACTTCTTATCTATATATATAAAAGGACTTGTGCTAATAAAATTTTAAATCCCGACTCTTAAAAATATTTCATTGAACACATGTTTCATGATTTTTAAGAATTCACCCCCTAAGGGTTCAAATAAGGGGTTGAAAGTTCATATGGAAAAATCTTTAAATCGCCACCGATTTTTATAAAAATTTAAATTCAGACTGTTAAAAATATTTTACTGAACACGTGTTTCGTGGTTTTTTTAGAATTCACTGTTAATAAGCGGGCGAAGCCGCGCGCGCCCTCTAGTTTGAATATAAATATTTGACTTTGATTAGGTTCCCAGGTTCTCTAATGCGTGCGGGATACAGCGTGAAGCTGATGTAAAATAAATAACATTTATAACCAATACATTATTATTGGCAATATTATAACAATTGTTTACAACAATTAAAAAATGCAATAAACATATATCGTATATCGCTAACTCAATATAAAACGCAGCACTGTATCACGTTACTATGCAAAGTTTCCCATATAACCTATTTTCATGACAACTAGCTTCCTATTAGTTATAACTATAAATATAGACAGGGCCGGACTTAGAGATGTGTGTAGATACTGGGGACAACGAGGGGAGGCCCCTTATTATTTTCTTAATAAAAGTGATTTTACTTACGAATTCAGTGATTAATATCGCAAATCAAATTGGCCTCTATGTATAATAGTATGAATGTACTACGTATGAATATTATTGGTAAAAATGCAAAATCGCTTGAGATTTTTTTAGGTCCAGGGCAGTAGCCCAGCCTGCCCCACTTAAATCCGATCCTGACTATAGATTATATTTATATAGGGTCTATAAATGTATGGACTTGAAGGTGAAACATGGCTGACGTCATTTAAGTGCACTAATTAAACCTGTCAATGGCAAGGGCGGTCTGCAGTTGATGGTTTATAGCATGAAAATGTTACATAGGATAGTTATAATGTGGCCAGTCGTGGCGCAGAGGAACAAATTGTAACTGTAAAACCGGTTGTGGGTTCTATCCCCACTCGAGGTAGTGAAATATTTATTTACATTTATATTTTCATTTCTTCGCTCTGGTGTTGAGGCAAAGTGTGGCGTTGAGTTTAGCCACTTAACACGCAATGCCTCCAGAAATCAGCGGAAAGTGGGGAACGGAGTGTCTTAACACTAGGTTGCTGTGTGCAGGATAGAGCGTGAAGCTGATTTTTTATTTTGATAGTTATAATTTCGAGTAGGACTTACGAGTGTGTAATGAATTTTAATAAATACATATTATACATTAAAAATACAAATAATTGAGATACATATACTCGTTTACTTATATACACGGCAGAAAGTGGGGAACGGAGTGTGTTACACTAGATTCCCTCTGCCTACCCTGCTGCACTATTCACGCTATTCACTATTAGAAGAAAGTAGTAGTCTAAGAAATAAGTCTTTTGACGTTTTTCTACGTGTTTAGTTTCGGCTATAAATTTGAGTGTAGACGCTAAAGTTACATTACTTGTTTTGGTTCACGCTGCACATAGTAGAGTGCAAGCAGAGGGAACCTGTTAACCTAATGTAAAAACACTGCCGTTCCCCGAAATTTATTCCCCGAAATTTATTCCCCGAATTCTGGAGGCATTGGGTGCTATAGCTAGTTTATTGGTGGAAAATATAGTCATATGCACTTGAACAGTGCTTACGTAATTCAAGTACAACCAACATAGTACATGCCTGTCAGTGGCAAGGACGTTGTGCATTTGAATAGTAATGTGCTGTATTTGATGGTTTACGAGCATACTGTATAGCTTGTAATTGATATGTATAGAGATTATAGGTTTAACTCGTAATGGAATAAAATTTCCGATCAATTTTAATGTATTTTTTTATTAAATTCCTAATTTACTTCAATTAGTAAATTAGGAGTAAAAGTTTTGTAAATTGACTTCTGCAAACTTAAAAAAATATATTTTTATATGTACTGTTTATATGTATATGTGTATTGTATCTATCCATTTAAAATCCAGAGGCCAGTCGTGGCTCAGTCGCACAAAGTGAACGCGACTGTTTGTGGGTTCGATCACCACTCGAGCAAATGAAATATTTATTTAAATGTATATTTCCATTTCTTCGCTGTGGTGTTGAGGCAAAGAGCGACGTTGAGTTCCTCCATTCAGCACGCAATGCCTCGAGAATTCGGTGCAGTGTGGAACGGAGTGTCTTAACACTAGGTTCCCTCTGTCTACCCTGCTTTGTGCGGGATACAGCGTGAAGCTGAAGCGTTTAAAATCCATCCATTAATATTAACAACGTTTCATTTTTCTTTCTCATAAACAAGTTTAACTTTTACAATAAGAAAAAAAAAATACAAACATCTAATTAAAATAAAATTTTCTAGAAAAAAAGTTTAAGTTTTCTAGAAAAATGTTATATATATTTTTTTATATTTCTTATATCTGTAATAATTCTTTTACTCTCTCCTTATTTTCCTCTACATTATAGGTGGATCGTGCAGTTAATTTGATCCGCGGTACTAGATACGAGCAGTATTTACAAATCAGAGCGGATATCAAAGATTTCCGTGATAAGAAGAAGCTGGACAAAATCATCGTTCTCTGGACCGCTAATACTGAACGGTAAGTTTACACCGACTTTAAGAACTATGTACTTGAGTACATTAGCGAGATATATAGCAGGATATATGAGGCCGTTGTGGCGCAGTGGAACTGCTTGTGATACCACGCTTGTGGGTTCGATCTACTCAAGAAAATGGTTATATTTATTTTCATTATCCCATTGTAGTAGAAGCGCGGAGTTGAGTTTCGCCAAGCAATATACCGGTGCGTGGAAGGAGTGTCTTAATCCTATGTTCCCTCTGCGTGCCCTGCTTCGCACAAAGCTGCAGCATTTAAAGCATTTTCATAATCTCTTTCTATGTATTATCTTTAGGCTATAAAGTATTACAATCGCTATAAAATTTAATATACTACAGTGTACGAAAAATTCTGATTATACATGTATATATGTAGATAGAAGTTTATGGAACAATAATTATTTTTGAGTGAGTGCAACGTAATTACAAAAATACTGGTTCGGCGCCTCGGGTCATTGACACGTGACGAAATAAAACACGCTTTTCTTTAAGAGAACCTGCTACCATCTGCTTGGCATTCCTATCTTTGTTGATTATAAAAGACTGGCATTTATTCGCGGCGTAGTCCTCGTGGTCAAATGGAAACAAATAATAGTTGTGTAATATGACATTTTATACTAAGTACCGAGGTAGCTCTGAGGACAGGTACAGTATGTTAAAATATAGTATTCTTCAATAAATGGGCTATACTACACAAGGAAAAAAAATCGAATCCGTGTAGTTCCGGAGATTACCGCGGTCGACCATGTAAACTCTAAAGTTTAATTAATAATATTGCTATAATATGCTTATAAATGATATTTCAATATCTACTTAATTTTGTATTGATTTTGTAAAACAATAAATTTAGAAAGGTGCATCAATAAGTTAGTGGACAATCGTGGCGCAGGGGCACAAGTGTGACTGTAAACGCGACAGGTTGTGGATTCGATTCCCATTCGAGGAAATTAATTTTCATTTATACGCTGTGGTGTCGAAGCAAAATATGGCGTTGAGGTCCGCCATTTGACACACAATGCCTCCAGAAATCGGCAGAAAATGGGGAACGATGTCTTAATACTAGGTTCCCTCTGTCTACACTGCTGTGTGCAACTAAAAATTTACGTATACGTAATGCTTTACAAAGTTGCGAAAGGCAATAAAAAATATTGGTATGTGCGATTATATGTCACTATTCACGCGTCACGCTGTTTACAATAAAATCGTAAAATGAATGAACAAGCGGAATTTATGTAGTTTAAGGCCGTCATGGCGCAGTGGCACCAATGTTTGAGTGTACTGTGTTTACGACGGTTGTAGATTCGTACCCAACTCGGGGAAGTGGATAATTTTCATTTTCCCGCTGTTTTATAATCAAGTGAAATGCGGAGAAACGGCACACTCGCCTACCCCACTATCCTTCTCTCTGCCTACCCACTAACTACTACTGCAATTACAGAATTAAGCATGAAACTGAACAAAAAGTTTGTATAACATTAAGAATGTCAACGAGTAAGAAATCAAATTTCAAGAATGTATAAAACTAGAACTAAGAATCTTGTTAGAAAGGTATTATAAGTCAATTTTCAGTTAGCACAGTTCCATGTGGTGTAAACGTTGAAACGTGACTCGATGGAAATTTACTATGTTTAGGACTCGTTAGTTAGATGGCTTTAATTTAAATTGGATTTCTTTTTGGGATATGCGGATTTACTTTGAGTGTACGCCATGGTAGAGAATATAAATTATTTTACTTATTTAGAAAACGTATAAAAATTCGAACGTAGCGGGACTCGAACCCGCGCCTCCTGGAAATCGACCAGAAGAAGAAAAAGAGAACACTTCCCTAAGTGTGGAATAACACTTTAAAAAAATGTTAAAATAAATTGTTTTGTTTAAATGTTTATACATATTTAAAATGTCAATCCAGAGTCATTCTTTTAAACGGTCAGAAAGCGAAGAAGTAATTGATTTGTGAGGAATTGCTTAGTCTCTACCTATAAATATTTAAAACGCGTGAAGATAAGAAAAAATGTGTATTGCGATAACATTTGTTTGAGAAAACCTAAAAGTCACCCGTGGCGCAGCGGTGTAGCGTTTGACTGTAAACACAACGGTTGTAAGTTCCCTCCCACTCGAAGGAATAATATTTAATATTTTCATTTCTTCGCTCTGGTATTGAGACAAAGGCGTATATATATATATATATATATATATATATATATATATATATATATATATATATATATATATATATATATATATTTTAATATTTTTAGATTCTGTGAAGTAATCCCCGGCATCCACGACTCGTCCGAGAACTTGGAGACGGCGCTACGTCAGAACCATTCTGAAATATCGCCATCTACCATTTTCGCGTTGGCCGCTATCGATGAGGGGGTGAGAGAGCAAAATAAACTAATTTATATTTAATATAATATATAGTTTAGTTCTTCCTACATATATTTATGAACTATTTGTATTTTTATAAACATTGTGATATAATATTATAGAAAGTTTCTGACTTAATTAAATGAAATATTTAATATTTTCATTTCCCTGCTCTGGTAACGTGGCAAAGCGCGGCGTTGATTTCCGCCACTTATCGAAAATGGGGAACAGAAATTTCGTAATGAAGAATGGAGTGTTAATACTAGGTTCCCAGGTTCCCCCTGCTATGAGCGAAATACAGCGTGAAGCCAAAAATAATATTCTTTTCATTCCCAGTGCTGCTACATAAACGGATCACCGCAAAATACAATAGTGCAAGGCGTGGTCGAACGTGCGGAGTTAAACGGCGTGTTCGTGGCGGGTGACGACTTCAAATCCGGGCAAACTAAATTGAAGTCGGTACTCGTCGATTTTCTTGTTTCAGCTGGTTAGTATAATATGAGAATTAATAAAAAAAATTATACCTTTTACTGGTTTACCATAATATTGTGTAGAAATTAATTAATTTTTACTTTACTTAACTTGAAACTGTTGACGACGAAAAATATTATTTAAAAAATACTAATCAAAATCTAGTATTATTAAAATATGATTTTTTAACTTTACATTTATTTTATGTTGCATCGTCTTGGCGTAGCGGCTGTGTCTGATTATAAACATGGGTTCGATATCCTTCCTAGCTCTGGTAGACAAAATGCGTTGGGGAACTGCCCACTTGAAAATATAACGTTTATACATATTATGTACTAGCGGCTCGCCCACGGCTTCGCCCGCTTAAATGATTATTGATTTAATAACCAGAATTGATTGACAACTATAATGCCTTCTAATATGATTTTTTTACGACATTACCGTCAAAGAATTTTTGATTGTTTTAAATAAAAAAATACGACCATTGTTGATATTTGATATTTATAAAATATACATAAAGCTTAATTATTTATTACACGTATATATTTTTGTAACTTTATGTTCTTTTTACCTATATAATATACTCTGTTAAATGTGCTGATGTCAGTGAATAATTTAATTTACTCATTTAGAAACAGCCTTAAATGTTGAATTATTGATTAGAAGGATTCATAATATTCTTTGTAAAATAACTGTAATAATTGCATATTAACTCCTGTACAGTTTTTAAATTAGTTACATATATTATATGAACGAATTAACCAAAAAATTTTTGTATTTACTTGATATTTCTTTCAAGATCGTTCTTTATCTCTGTGTTGAATTAATTACGACTTCTTTCAAATGACGATAACTTTTTTTTAAGGAACCGATTTTGATGAACTAACTAAGTTAAAACAAAGCAATTGGTGAGATTTTCAAGTAAATCGGTTCAGTACTTTCAGAGAAAAATGCGGACAAAAATATGTCGACAGACAGACAGACGAGAAATTAAAAAAAAATCTTTTTGCTTTCTATTATTCTTTGTGTCCCTCTATCCATTTCAGTCAAAATTACTAAATGTACAGACAAAATATTTTTACTGTCTTATTATATATAGAGATTAATGCTTTAGCTTAACAAACAAACTAATCTTTACTATAATCTATTTATTTCCAATTTATAAAGAAGAATATTACGTTTTATGATGATTTAAAAAATTAAATAAATCAGCTTCACGCTGTATCCCCCACACAGCAGGGTAGGCAGAGGGAACCTAGTGTTAAGACACAATATTCCCCATTTTCCGCTAAGTCCTGGAGGCATTGCGTGTTAAGTGGCGGAACTCAACGCCGCATTTTGCCGCTGATGATTTAATATTTTTATTTTCTATTTGCTTTTTTTTGCTTTTCCAGGTTTGAAGCCAGTATCCATTGTGAGCTACAATCATCTTGGTAACAATGATGGCAAGAATCTCTCTGCTCCAAGGCAGTTCCGCTCTAAAGAGGTATTACAAAAATTGTTAATAATTATTAATTAAGTCTTTCGTTTAGTTTGTCCGTCATAGTATTTTTTAGCTCCACTGCTATATGCGGGATAAAGCAGTGATGGCATTTTCGGGAATCAAATCCAAAACCGTCGTGTGTATGTACATATTTCATTCTCTCTCTCTTCTCTATAAAGAAAATAAATATTTTCTTTAAAAACACTTATTTATAAATATTTCCTTTAAAATTAGTATTGAATGTTTTTTTTATTATGTATTGTTAAAACAATATAATAAATAAATTAAAAAAAACTTTTCTCTTTTTTATACGGTTTTATTTTCTGTATAGTTTTTTTAAGTTTATTCTTTTTTTGTTCTTACTTTACTTCAGCTTCACGCTGTATCCCGCACACAGCAGGGTAGGCAGAGGGAACCTAGTGTTAAGACACTCCGTTCCCCTCTTTCCACCGAATTCTGGAATGTGTGTTGAGTGGCGGAACTGAACGCCGCGCTTTGCCTCGACACCTTATTATTTGTTACAAAAAATAAAATACTTAAGTATATTTTATTTTATTTCTTAGATAACAAAAAGCAACGTCGTAGACGACATGGTGGCTTCGAACCCCATACTGTACGCTCCAGGCGAGAAACTCGATCACGTGGTCGTCATCAAATATGTGCCGTATGTCGGTAAGAATTTTTTATTTTTCATAATTTTTTGGGTTAAATAAATATTTTTTATGTTTATAATTTTTTTGACATAATGTCCATCGATATTAAGATGTATATTTTATCCATACCTATATTATAAATTCGAAAGTAACTCTGTCTGTCTGTCTGTCTGTTACGCAATCAGGGCCAAACCGCTAATTCAATTGTGATAAAATACTCATAAAGAGATACTTGAGGGTCTTCAGATGAACATAGGTTACTTTTTTTTCTTATATTTGTAATATTGTCGATATATACTAATATTTTAAAATACTTTTTAGTTTGACAGGCAATTTATTCCGCCATGTTAATAACAACCGACCGTTGCTAAGCAACGGTTAACAAAGTTTGTTTGTTGTAAGAAAACGTCACCCAAAATGAGCTTAACGCATACATGGCGTGCGCTGACTCAACCTTATGAGATACATAAAAACAATGTTTTACAAAAATATACCATGTTTATCTCTGAAGGTTGAGCAAAAGTAACCATTTTAATTAATTTACTTTATATTTATCGGGTTTTTGTTGTATGTATTTTCTATAATTTGATATTGATCCTTATGAAAATGAATATAATAGTCACTTTTAGCATTTCATCTAGACTGAAATTATAGTTAACTGTATAACATTCTAATAAATAATTAATCATTGATTCGAAATTACCTAGCCTAGGCATAGTATGACCGACGCGAACGGGTAGATGACTTTGATAGTTTTGTAAATTTTCATACATTTTCGAACTACTGTTATTTTTTATGTAATTATTTGCTTTTTTTTTCTTGTGGCAACACTAGCATATAAACGTCTTTAAAACTTCTCCCGTAAAATTAATTAAATTTTATTGTTTTTAATTGTAAAATTTGGTGTAATTTGTGTAAAAGTCTCTAATATAGACATTTGTACTGTTAACGTCATATTCAGTACATTAAAATTTGTGACTTTAAAGTGTTTGTGCTGTGTTTTGTTCGTCAGCTGTCATCGCGCAGGTAACGAACTACATTTCAAATTTTAATATCATATTTCCTTGCTTATTGCATTCCCTTTACTTTCTAACACATATAAACCTTTGTAAACTAACAACAAAAGTTCGTACTGCCCTAACCTGCATTTCTAAGCAAAGCATTTCATAAAAAACATAAATAAAAATGATGACCCGTGGTACCAAGGCCCGTCAGGCAGAGGATAAGCTCCAGCTGACGCTCCAGGAACTAAGGTCATGTAGGATGCAGTGCGAACAACTTCTGAAAGAAAGGGATGACAATGAGCAAGAATTTCTGCAGATTATGGACAAAAACAAAAATCTTAAAGATGATTTGTCAAAAATTTACATAGAATATTCTGAATTGCTTGAACAAAATAATAATCTGCAGAAAATAGTAGATGAGTTTGACCAGTGCAGAGATGAATATGAGGAAGCTCTCAGGCTTACCGATGAACTCAAATTACAACTGCATGAGGCCAAGGAATATATATTTACATTAGAAAATAATAATTTAAAACAAAAGGCCTCTCAAACCCAGAGCCTATTTGAAGAGCTGGTTGGGAATACACCTTCCCTGGTTTCTCCAGTCATCACCTATAAAGATGACATTTCAACAATAGATTTGACTGGTGATGAGTCGGTGACTTCCAAGCCAGTTCTTAATAGTAAAAATAAATTAAAAAAATACATTAAAATAAATAAATATATTAAAAAAACACAGCAACTATTAAAAATAAAAGATATTTGTAAAAACTACACCAAATTAGCGACTGAAAGAAAAATCTTAAAAAATAACTTTAATAAAATTTCTGAAAATATGTTAAATAAAAAGTTATTATACGAAGCTGAGGTGAGTTCCTTACAGTTGGAGATTGCCACATTGCATAACAAGCTCAAAACCATTTCTGATAAATATGAATGTGCGCAGAGACAAATTGCAGAGCACATATCTTCTATGGATGAGCTACTTAAGATCTGTAGTCATAATTCAGAGCGCTTTGAGTCACTCACTAAAAATTATGTCTGCGAGTGTCAAGCGCTCACACCGAGCCATCCAAGGGAGATGTCAGAAATATTTTCCCAATCTCAGGCTGGTGGAGCTCAGGACAGCTTTATAGAGATTAAAAAGTCACAACCCATACCCACACAAAATCAAAGTAATATTATGGTATATAGTGACAATCTAGGGAAAAATATGGGAGTGATTTTAAATAAGATTTGTAAGGGACAGTCAGTATTAAATTATTGTATGCCGGGAGCTTCTTACTCCCAAATAATGAACAAAATTCTAACTAATACTCACTGTCCTAATACAGTTTTAATTATTTTCATCGGGGGAAGGGGAAATGTAAATAAAAAAATATTACAAGACTACCATGTACAACTAATGAATTTAAATGTAAAAAAAATTATTATGTTTACATTTCCTTACATAAAAAAGTTGCCACAAGAAAATGACATTAGATATAATTTAAATAATATGTTACATATATTAATAAATAGTAATTATGTAACATTAGGTGAAAATAATAAAAAAATGAATTTAATTGACATAAATAATGTAATTGATATAAAAAAAAATTGACATGTGATAGGCTACACCTATCTTATTTTTACAAAAGACAGATAGCAAGTATGCTATCTTATTTTTTACAATTTAACCTAGCCAATACTGTGGCTAGAAAGACTACTGTTCCTCTTGAACAGTGTAATACAACATGTTTGGAACCTGTTCCAATTAATTTAAATTAAATTATGAGACAATAGAGGCCATCTCTGGCAATATATTATACAATAATAAAAATGAAATAAATATGAATATAAAATTAAATAGAATTTGTTATGATAATGATACAAACTTGGTGCATCAAAACATACAAGGGATGTTTAATAAAGAGTTAGAAATTGAATTATTCTTAAATAGTAATAATGTTCATGTACTTTGTATTACAGAACACTGGCTTCGATGCTCTGAGGCTATTTTTAATTTTAATAATCACCAAGTTGCTAGTATGTTCAATAGAGAAAAAACTATTCACGGTGGCTCTTTAATAATTTTGAATAAATCTTATAAATTTAAAGAACGTAAAGATATTGTGAGCCTCTCTGTTGAGCAGACTATTGAAATGGCCTGTGTTGAGCTAGAGCATTTCATTGTTGTAAGTGTATACAGACCTCCCTCTGGGTTATATGAACACTTTGAAATAATTTTAGAACAAGTACTTGTAAAGTTATCTGGGTCTAAGAAATTAATAGTTGTATGTGGTGATTTTAATATTAATTTACTAGAAAATTCCACCATTTGCACTAGATTCAGGTCACTACTTAATTCATATAACCTAGACAATCTATTTCTAGAGCCAACAAGAATCACTCATTGTACCGCTACTTGCATTGATAATATTTTTACAAACTCTGTGCCTTGTAAAAAATCAATAATTAATATGTTAAGTTCAGATCATTGCGGACAGTTGGCTTCCTTTCACCTTGGTAAAAAAAAAATTGATAAAAATAAAAAAAATGTTTGTATACCGATGACAACTAGTCATATAGAAAAGTTCAGAAGTAATATAATAACAAAACTTAAATATTTAAAACATAATTATAAGCCCAATTTACTATATGAGAATTTTTTCAATGTTATACAGAGTGAGTTCAAAGCTATATTTACTTCTAGAACAGTCAATTCCAGGAGCTTCTTGTCATTCAAGGATTGGGCGACTGTGGGAATTCATAAGAGTAGACAAAGGTTATATGAACTTTATAGTGAGAAAATGTATAACCATAGTGAAACATTTATTAATTATGTTAAATCTTATTCTAAATTATTTAAAAAAGTGTGTTCCATGGCAAAATCGTTACATATTAAAAACAAGATTAAAAACTCTTTTAATAAAATTAAAATGACATGGGACATAATAAATTGTGAAACTGGAAAAGCCAGGGATTGCAATTATGAATTTAAATTAAGAATTGACAATGGGTTAACCAGCTCGGACCAAGAAGTTGCCAGTGTTTTTGAAAAATTCTTTGCTGATATTCCAGTTTCCACAACCAAAACACTTATATCTTCCACGACAGTCGCTGAATCTTTACTTAAGGAGAACGTAAACAAATGTGATATAGATTTCAAATTTAAAGTGGTCAACTCAAGAGACATTGTTAAGACATTCAAGTCCCTAGACATTAAGAAAACATCAGATATATGGGGAATTTCTGTTAAATTAATTAGTCATATAATAGACGCTGTTGCTCCTTACCTCGCGACTGTATTTAATAGTTGTATAGAGTATGGTGTGTTTCCTGACTTAATGAAATTTAGTAAAGTCATACCTATATTTAAATCGGGTAGTACATCTGATCCCAACAATTTCAGACCTGTATCTATACTACCCTCATTTAGTAAAATCTTTAAGAAAATTATTTTAAATCAAATGCTGATGCACTTTGACTCACATCAGCTTTTGCATGATAAACAGTATGGCTTTACTAAAGGTCGCTCGACTACTGATGCTGGTTTAGGACTTATAAAAAGTATATTTGAGGTTTGGGAGGGATCGCAGGATGCTCTTGGTATGTTCTGTGATCTGTCTAAGGCCTTTGATTGCGTTCAGCACTCTACATTGGTCATGAAGCTACACCATTACGGCATAAGAGGACGTGCACTCAATCTTCTGACCTCTTATATCGCTAACAGAATTCAGAGGGTTGATGTAAATGGCAAGAAATCTCCTGGATCATTTGTCAGTATGGGGGTCCCACAAGGGTCTATTCTTGGTCCTTTTCTGTTTTTAATATACATAAATGATTTGCCATTTTTAGTGGGAAAGAACCATGATATAGTATTGTTTGCTGATGATACTTCATTGATTTTTAAAATAAAACGACGACAAAACATATATGACGATGTAAACAATGCTCTATCGAAAGTAGTACATTGGTTTAGTGTTAATAACTTACTATTGAATAGTAAAAAAACTAAATGTATAATCTTCAGAACACCTAACACAAAATTTGTTAAAGCTGATGTACTCTTGAATGGTGAAGCCGTGGAACCTGTCGATTCTACGGTGTTTCTCGGTATCACCATTGACTCTAAATTGCAGTGGGGACCTCATATCGATGGATTGGCGAATAGACTTAGCTCAGCAGCTTTTGCGGTTAAAAAAATCAGACGATTAACGGATGTGGAAACGGCTCGCCTTGTTTACTTTAGCTACTTTCATAGTATTATGTCCTACGGCATTCTACTTTGGGGTAATGCAGCCGGTATTAAATCAATTTTTGTCTTGCAGAAGCGAGCTATTCGCGCAATCTATAATTTAGGCCCAAAAGAATCGTTAAGGCAAAAATTTAAAGAAATAAATATTTTGACAGTTGCATCTCAATACATTTTTGAAAATGTTATGTATATTAAGAAGAATATTAAAGATTTTGCCAAAATTGGCGATGTACATAATATCAATACTAGAAATAGGAGTAAACTTATTGCACCTGTGACCCGATTACATCGGGTCCGTAATTCTTTTATGGGACAATGTGTACGCTTTTACAATAGGATCCCAGAAAACGTCCGAGAATGTTCTATATCACAATTTAAAAGAGTTGTGAAAAGACGTTTGTGTGTTAAAGGTTATTACCAAATTAATGATTATATAAATGATAACACGCCTTGGGAATGAAATGCTCGCTCCAGTCTATTTCAAAGTATCATTGTCAGAAACGCTGAAATGTGATTTTGTATAATTGATTTTAAAAAAAATAAGTCCCGCTGAGTTTCTTGCGCCGGTTCTTCTCAGGTCTGAGGCACTAATTTTAGTGAACTGGTGGTAAATTATTTGACGTTCAAAAAATGAAGCATGTAACTTTTTATTTTGAATAAAATTATTTGACTTTGACTTTGACTTTGCTGTTTATAATTAATTTATACTTTTCTTTGGTTCTTCGCTTATTCGAGTAGTAGATTAGTTAGATTTTTGTAAATTTCTTGGTGTGGTGTAAGTGGCGGCCCTGCGCGTCATCGGCATAATATTATTTTAGGAATGATTGTTGGTTATTTCATCTCGGTTGGATGGTTATCTATACCGTTGTAATACACTTAATAAATTATAGTTTTAGTTTTTTGAGATTTTATTTGATATTGCTTGCAAAACTTATCATATTGAATGTAGAAAGGACTTTATTTATTTCATATAGTATCTATGTACGCGCGCAAGGAAAACGTGTAAAAAGATTTTTCCCGGGCAAATCAGTAAAATCGATCATTGAAAGTCCAATAAAAATCAGTTCAGTTATTCTGGACATTAGCTCGGGGAAATAGAAAGACAGACAGGGACAAAAAATATAACATTTTTTTTATTGTATTTGAATATTATGTAAATAACCACATGCACTTGCTAAAACATAGCACAACACATTTAATTTTGATTCTTTTAAATATTTATTTTACTTTGATGATATTAATAATGTAGCTGGTTTTGTTTAGTTTTTTTATTTATATTTTAATATGATTACGTTTACTTATAATTTTTTTCATTTAAATTAGTTACATATTTTCAAAAACAATTTCATAAATATATCTAATAAGCATTCGTATAGTTCAAGCGGGCGAAGCCGCGTTCGGGTCCGCTAGTGTATTAATAAAAAAAACATTATTTTTTACATTAAAATTGAAAATTTTTTTTTTTCTTGTGACATATACAGGGTGGAAGAGGCAGCGCTCCATTTACGAAACCGGCATATAGGGTAAAATATTTCAAACCTATACCTAAAGAAATTAATCAAGATGCCTCAACAGTTTGGACGTAGGATTTTTTTTTCATTTCACGATTTTTACCCATACCTGTATTTCGTGTGACGCGATTACGTATAGTTCCCAATAACATAAACACTTACTACTACAAAAATACTACTAAAGGTTAAACAACTTTGAACTTTATCACCAATACATACGACTCGATCTCGAAATGAGGCGTGTGCGGCGGTGTTCCTTTGATAGGTTTATGTGTGCGTGCGTCATCCTTACAAATGGCGTTTTGTTTTAAAATGACAATTTTATTATTTATTTTGTTTGAAAAATTTTTTTTTTATTTTTTGGATTTTTTTTTTCTGAATTATATTAGGCTTTTATAGAGTAGTTAAAACTGTGGTTTCATTTAATGTGGTGCTGACACTTCCACCCTGTATAAATTCGATATTCAATATTTCATTTTATAAAATCAATTTTTAATATCTACTTATTAAGAAAATATATAAAAATATGAACGTAGCGGGAGACCCTTTTTAATAAATATTGTTGTTTATTAAGTAAAATAATAAAAAAGAAATGTTTAAAAATACGTCGAAATTCTTTAGGTTTGTTACAACCTAGATGGTTTCCAAAGTTCAAAACCCGCTACGTTCAAATTTTTATACTTAATTTAACTTCCACAACACCTTTCTCCAGTATCTTAGATACAGTGTTTTCGAAGGTCAACCGAGGTACCCCTCTGTTACCATTGACTTTTCCAAATTTTTATACGTCTTCTTAATAAGTATTTTTCTTTCTGTGTGGAATAACACTTTAAAAATGATAATTTCCATTTAATAAATAAAAATCAATTCCCTACAGGCGATTCAAAACGAGCGATGGACGAATACACATCGGAGATCCTCCTTCACGGCAGCAACACAATCGCAATACACAACACCTGCGAGGACTCCTTGCTGGCGGTCCCCCTCATACTGGACCTGGTGCTGCTCGCTGACTTTTTCGCGAGGGTTGCCTTCCGGAGACCTGGGGATGCAGGTCAGTTAGCCACACAGATTGTCAGGCACAGTTGGTCAGGCAGTTGTAAGTCAGAAAATATAGTTTAGTTTTTTTTGTTGAAAAATTATAAGGTTTAGAAGTTATGTAATATAAATATAGATTTTTATTTTATATAAAATGAGCAACTATTTGAGTGGTCGTAAAGATATGAAAAATTTGAAATTCCAAATACTTTCACAATATCATACTTTGTATATGTCGTATTATATTGCTACGTATAGAGTATAGGCGTGACTATATACAGAGTGTTTTTGTCATCACTTTAAAAGAAAACACTATTTTAACTACTCTATAAAAAAATATATATAATTATAAATAAAGAGATTTGGCCAAAAATCGAAAAGTGTTTTTTTGAAACAAAATAAATAATAAATCATATTTGTAAAATAAAACGTTATTTGGTAAGAATGACGCACACAGGCACTAACCTATCAAAGCAACAACATCGCATACGCATCATTCACGAAATCAAGTCGTAGGTATTAGTGGTAAAGTTGAACGTTGTTTAGGTGTATCATAAAACATAGGTTATTGTGTAAATTGAACGGGAGATATCCCTTTCTCCTTCTGGTATACTTTTTGAGACTGAAAAGTGGCAGATCGGCAACTTTGCGTGGTACTTTTGTAGTAGTAAGTATTTGCGTTATCGATAACTGCTTCACACGTAATACAGTATGGATAAAAATCATGAAATGAAAATAATAAGCCTACGTGTAAGCTGTTGAGGACTCTTGATTGTTTTTTTTAGATGTAGGTTTGGCATATTTTACCCTATGTTGCTCCCGTAAAAGGAGCGCAGACGCTTCCACCCTGTATACAACAATGTGAATATCTCTAGAAATATGAACATTTCTCCTTTTTAAAAAAATATATTTTATCCACATGACACTAACCCCAAAAAATCCAATGTATACAGAGTGGAAGTGTCAGCACCACTTTAAATTAAACCACAGTTTTAATTACTTTATAGAAGCCTAATACAATTATTTTTTCCCAAAAACGAAAAAGTGATTTTTCAAACAAAATAAATAATATAAAAAATAATATTATTGTTGTAATATAAAACGCCATTTGTCAAGAACCTGGCCAAGGCCTCATTCCGAAATCGAGTCGTAGGTATTGGTGGCAAAGTTCAAAGTTGTTTAACCTTTAGTAGTATTTTTGTAGTAGTATGTGTTTAAGTTTTTGGTGTCTATGCGTAACTGCGTCATGCGAAATACAGGTATGGATAAACATCTTGAAATGAAAGAAAAACCCTACGTATAAACTGTTTACGTATCTTGATTAATTTCTTTAGGTATGGGCTTAAAATATTTTACCCTATATGCTATTCCCGTAAAAGGAGCGCTGACACTTCCACCCTGTATTTTAAAAATCAACTTAATATAAAAAAATATATAAATTCCGCAGAGTGGAGTTCGATGCACGCGGTAATGTCCCCGCTGGCGTACTTGCTGAAGGCGCCGCTGGCGCCGCGCGGGGCTCCGCTCGTCAACGCGCTGTTCAAGCAGCGCGCCTGCCTCGACAACCTGCTGCGCGCCTGCCTCGCGCTGCGCCCCGCGCACCACCTGCAGCTCGAGCACAAGGTACTTACTGTGCAATAGCGCGCCTGCCTCGACAACCTGCTGCGCGCCTGCCTCGCGCTGCGCCCCGCGCACCACCTGCAGCTCGAGCACAAGGTACTTACTGTTCAATAGCGCGCCTGCCTCGACAACCTGCTGCGCGCCTGCCTCGCGCTGCGCCCCGCGCACCACCTGCAGCTCGAGCACAAGGTACTTACTGTTCAATAGCGCGCCTGCCTCGACAACCTGCTGCGCGCCTGCCTCGCGCTGCGCCCCGCGCACCACCTGCAGCTCGAGCACAAGGTACTTACTGTTCAATAGCGCGCCTGCCTCGACAACCTGCTGCGCGCCTGCCTCGCGCTGCGCCCCGCGCACCACCTGCAGCTCGAGCACAAGGTACTTACTGTTCAATAGCGCGCCTGCCTCGACAACCTGCTGCGCGCCTGCCTCGCGCTGCGCCCCGCGCACCACCTGCAGCTCGAGCACAAGGTACTTACTGTTCAATAGCGCGCCTGCCTCGACAACCTGCTGCGCGCCTGCCTCGCGCTGCGCCCCGCGCACCACCTGCAGCTCGAGCACAAGGTACTTACTGTTCAATAGCGCGCCTGCCTCGACAACCTGCTGCGCGCCTGCCTCGCGCTGCGCCCCGCGCACCACCTGCAGCTCGAGCACAAGGTACTTACTGTTCAATAGCGCGCCTGCCTCGACAACCTGCTGCGCGCCTGCCTCGCGCTGCGCCCCGCGCACCACCTGCAGCTCGAGCACAAGGTACTTACTGTTCAATAGCGCGCCTGCCTCGACAACCTGCTGCGCGCCTGCCTCGCGCTGCGCCCCGCGCACCACCTGCAGCTCGAGCACAAGGTACTTACTGTTCAATAGCGCGCCTGCCTCGACAACCTGCTGCGCGCCTGCCTCGCGCTGCGCCCCGCGCACCACCTGCAGCTCGAGCACAAGGTACTTACTGTTCAATAGCGCGCCTGCCTCGACAACCTGCTGCGCGCCTGCCTCGCGCTGCGCCCCGCGCACCACCTGCAGCTCGAGCACAAGGTACTTACTGTTCAATAGCGCGCCTGCCTCGACAACCTGCTGCGCGCCTGCCTCGCGCTGCGCCCCGCGCACACACCTGCAGCTCGAGCACAAGGTACTTACTGTTCAATAGCGCGCCTGCCTCGACAACCTGCTGCGCGCCTGCCTCGCGCTGCGCCCCGCGCACCACCTGCAGCTCGAGCACAAGGTACTTACTGTTCAATAGCGCGCCTGCCTCGACAACCTGCTGCGCGCCTGCCTCGCGCTGCGCCCCGCGCACCACCTGCAGCTCGAGCACAAGGTACTTACTGTTCAATAGCGCGCCTGCCTCGACAACCTGCTGCGCGCCTGCCTCGCGCTGCGCCCCGCGCAACCACCTGCAGCTCGAGCACAAGGTACTTACTGTTCAATAGCGCGCCTGCCTCGACAACCTGCTGCGCGCCTGCCTCGCGCTGCGCCCCGCGCACCACCTGCAGCTCGAGCACAAGGTACTTACTGTTCAATAGCGCGCCTGCCTCGACAACCTGCTGCGCGCCTGCCCTCGCGCTGCGCCCCGCGCACCACCTGCAGCTCGAGCACAAGGTACTTACTGTTCAATAGCGCGCCTGCCTCGACAACCTGCTGCGCGCCTGCCTCGCGCTGCGCCCCGCGCACCACCTGCAGCTCGAGCACAAGGTACTTACTGTTCAATAGCGCGCCTGCCTCGACAAACCTGCTGCGCGCCTGCCTCGCGCTGCGCCCCGCGCACCACCTGCAGCTCGAGCACAAGGTACTTACTGTTCAATAGCGCGCCTGCCTCGACAACCTGCTGCGCGCCTGCCTCGCGCTGCGCCCCGCGCACCACCTGCAGCTCGAGCACAAGGTACTTACTGTTCAATAGCGCGCCTGCCTCGACAACCTGCTGCGCGCCTGCCTCGCGCTGCGCCCCGCGCACCAACCTGCAGCTCGAGCACAAGGTACTTACTGTTCAATAGCGCGCCTGCCTCGACAACCTGCTGCGCGCCCTGCCTCGCGCTGCGCCCCGCGCACCACCTGCAGCTCGAGCACAAGGTACTTACTGTTCAATAGCGCGCCTGCCTCGACAACCTGCTGCGCGCCTGCCTCGCGCTGCGCCCCGCGCACCACCTGCAGCTCGAGCACAAGGTACTTACTGTTCAATAGCGCGCCTGCCTCGACAACCTGCTGCGCGCCTGCCTCGCGCTGCGCCCCCCGCGCACCACCTGCAGCTCGAGCACAAGGTACTTACTGTTCAATAGCGCGCCTGCCTCGACAACCTGCTGCGCGCCTGCCTCGCGCTGCGCCCCGCGCACCACCTGCAGCTCGAGCACAAGGTACTTACTGTTCAATAGCGCGCCTGCCTCGACAACCTGCTGCGCGCCTGCCTCGCGCTGCGCCCCGCGCACCACCTGCAGCTCGAGCACAAGGTACTTACTGTTCAATAGCGCGCCTGCCTCGACAACCTGCTGCGCGCCTGCCTCGCGCTGCGCCCCGCGCACCACCTGCAGCTCGAGCACAAGGTACTTACTGTTCAATAGCGCGCCTGCCTCGACAACCTGCTGCGCGCCTGCCTCGCGCTGCGCCCCCGCGCACCACTGCAGCTCGAGCACAAAGGTACTTACTGTTCAATAGCGCGCCTGCCTCGACAACCTGCTTGCGCGCCTTGTCTCGCGCTGCGCCCCGCGCACCACCTGCAGCTCGAGCACAAGCGTACTTACTGTTCAATAGCGCGCCTGCCTCGACAACCTATCTTCGCTCTGTATCGCGCTGCGCCCCCGCGCATACCACCTGCAAGCTCGAGCACACAAGGTACTTACTGTTCAATAGCGCTGCCTGCTCGAAAAGCCTA
>JAJHJA010001444.1:0-18668 GCA_021202915.1 Heliconius himera | reverse complement strand
GATAGATTTTGTTTATTTTTGTTTTCCTAAACCACTAAAACTCAAGTTATTTCATTGATATTTGGCATACGTGTCTTAAATTGTTTCTTGATTAGTTTGTAATCATCATTTTATACATAATTTATATATTTTCTAAAAAAAATCACTTGTAAAAATTTCATACTAAAATTTCATATAACAATTATTTCTAAGTATTTTTTAATTAAGTTCTAGCGGATAGATTTTGTTTATTTTTGTTTTCCTAAACCACTAAAACTCAAGTTATTTCATTGATATTTGGCATACGTGTCTTAAATTGTTTCTTGATTAGTTTGTAATCATCATTTTATACATAATTTATATATTTTCTAAAAAAAATCACTTGTAAAAATTTCATACTAAAATTTCATATAACAATTATTTCTAAGTATTTTTTAATTAAGTTCTAGCGGATAGATTTTGTTTATTTTTGTTTTCCTAAACCACTAAAACTCAAGTTATTTCATTGATATTTGGCACACGTGTCTTAAATTGTTTCTTGATTAGTTTGTAATCATCATTTTATACATAATTTATATATTTTCTAAAAAAAATCACTTGTAAAAATTTCATACTAAAATTTCATATAACAATTATTTCTAAGTATTTTTTAATTAAGTTCTAGCGGATAGATTTTGTTTATTTTTGTTTTCCTAAACCACTAAAACTCAAGTTATTTCATTGATATTTGGCATATAAAATAAACAAAATCTATCTAGAACTTAATTAAAAAATACTTAGAAATAATTGTTATATGAAATTTTAGTATGAAATTTTTACAAGTGATTTTTTTTAGAAAATATATAAATTATGTATAAAATGATGATTACAAACTAATCAAGAAACAATTTAAGACACGTATGCCAAATATCAATGAAATAACTTGAGTTTTAGTGGTTTAGGAAAACAAAAATAAACAAAATCTATCCGCTAGAACTTAATTAAAAAATACTTAGAAATAATTGTTATATGAAATTTTAGTATGAAATTTTTACAAGTGATTTTTTTTAGAAAATATATAAATTATGTATAAAATGATGATTACAAACTAATCAAGAAACAATTTAAGACACGTATGCCAAATATCAATGAAATAACTTGAGTTTTAGTGGTTTAGGAAAACAAAAATAAACAAAATCTATCCGCTAGAACTTAATTAAAAAATACTTAGAAATAATTGTTATATGAAATTTTAGTATGAAATTTTTACAAGTGATTTTTTTTAGAAAATATATAAATTATGTATAAAATGATGATTACAAACTAATCAAGAAACAATTTAAGACACGTATGCCAAATATCAATGAAATAACTTGAGTTTTAGTGGTTTAGGAAAACAAAAATAAACAAAATCTATCCGCTAGAACTTAATTAAAAAATACTTAGAAATAATTGTTATATGAAATTTTAGTATGAAATTTTTACAAGTGATTTTTTTTAGAAAATATATAAATTATGTATAAAATGATGATTACAAACTAATCAAGAAACAATTTAAGACACGTATGCCAAATATCAATGAAATAACTTGAGTTTTAGTGGTTTAGGAAACTTTCGTTTCCGACAAAATTTTGCAAGTCCGCACAGACCTTATTTATAGGTTAGGTTAGGTAATTTTTTTTAATTTTTCAAAATATACGCAACGGATTCGCGCAAATGAGGTGTTGATAGAACGATCTCACGAAGGCCTTCAATTGTATATAGATTACGTCCGGGTGAGAGTTCCGCGAAGTTTTTAATTCGCGGGGTAATCAATTTAATCCGCGGTTAATTAATCAAAACCGCGACCCGCGAAAAAAACCGCGGTAAATTTTGATAAGCCGATCAATTTAATGAGCCAGAACGCACCAATCCCTACTACTTTCAAATCAGCGCTGATTGTACTAAATATTTAACCCTGAGTCAGAGATGATTACAACAAAATAACTAGGTGATAACCAACCGATACAAATATGAAACGGCTCTATGATGAGTAGGTATTATACGAAAACAATTTTACTGCGAACTAGGTTAGGTTAGGTTAGTATTGTTATGCTAAAAAAATAAAACGAAATCCGCGGTTAATTAATTAATTAATCAAAATGGTGCGCCACCAACACAAATATGAAACGGTTCTATGATGAGTAGGTTAGGTTAGGTTAGGTATTCTTATGTTAAAGAAATAAAAAACACTGCCTGTAATACACTGCTATTTTATAATTTTTTACTACTCTATGAAAATACACAAAATATTCCCTCAGAAATATCTGTCGAGCTTTTTTTGCAGTTTTTAATTCGGCAGGTTTTTAATTTTGCAGGTTTTAATTTAATTAATTTTGATAAGGCGATCATCATTTGATACATTTGTATTTACCAACGAATTAAAAAATTGATTTTGTGTTGGCAATGATGATATTTTCAAACTTTCGAACGAAGTCATTATTTCATATGGATATACACCCTTCCTAATTAATCTTTTAAAGTCTTCATCTCGCGGGTAATTTTTTTGAGCTCAACAAATTGATGTGTTTTTATATTATGTGGTAATCTATCAAGACTGCTTGACATAAATTTAAATGAGTCTAAAAATCTTAACGAGATATTATTATTCTTAATTTTTAAATATTTTGATCGTTTTATTTTTTTAGCATAACAATACTTACCTAACCTAACCTAGTTCGCAGTAAAATTGTTTTCGTATAATACCTACTCATCATAGATATATTTACCAGATCCAATGAAAACAAAAAAGAACTGGTTTAATGTAGAAACGGCTAGCAACAAATTAGCGTTTCATAAGTACGAGCGAAAGCTTAAACTACCATTTGTAATATACGCAGATTTCGAGGCATTTTTAACCCCCATTCAAACATGTCAAAACGAGGCTACGAAATCGTACACCAATAACATACAAAAACATGCGGTGTTTAGTTTCGGTTATTATTTAAAGTGTTCATATAATGACAGTCTCTCCATTTATAGAACGTATACGGGCGAACGTTGCGCCGAACAATTTATGAAGCATTTGAAAGGGGATTTAGAATTAATTTGTAAAGAAAACTCTTTTCCTAAACCTCCATTACCGCTATCGGAAAGTGATAATTTGCATGTTTTACAAAGTAAAGTTTGTTATATTTGCAATAATGATTTAGATAATAATAATAATGTTATATGTTATGATTGGTACAGTGGTAAATACGCAGGTGTTGCTCATACGTGCTGCAAGAAAAAGTACAAAGCCCCACGATTTGTCCCGGTATTCTTGCACAATTTAGCTAATTACGATGCCCATTTTATTGTGCACGCTCTAGGTTTTGAAGAGGATAAAATTGATATAATCCCTCAAAATAAAGAAAAATATATTTCTTTTTCAAAATATTTAAAAATTAAGAATAATAATATCTCGTTAAGATTTTTAGACTCATTTAAATTTATGTCAAGCAGTCTTGATAGATTAGCACATAATATAAAAACACATCAATTTGTTGAGCTCAAAAAAAAATACCCGCGAGATGAAGACTTTAAAAGATTAATTAGAAAGGGTGTATATCCATATGAAATAATGACTTCGTTCGAAAGTTTGAAAATATCATCATTGCCAACACAAAATCAATTTTTTAATTCGTTGGTAAATACAAATGTATCAAATGATGATCGCCTTATCAAAATTAATTAAATTAAAACCTGCAAAATTAAAAACCTGCCGAATTAAAAACTGCAAAAAAAGCTCGACAGATATTTCTGAGGGAATATTTTGTGTATTTTCATAGAGTAGTAAAAAATTATAAAATAGCAGTGTATTACAGGCAGTGTTTTTTATTTCTTTAACATAAGAATACCTAACCTAACCTAACCTACTCATCATAGAACCGTTTCATATTTGTGTTGGTGGCGCACCATTTTGATTAATTAATTAATTAACCGCGGATTTCGTTTTATTTTTTTAGCATAACAATACTAACCTAACCTAACCTAGTTCGCAGTAAAATTGTTTTCGTATAATACCTACTCATCATAGAGCCGTTTCATATTTGTATCGGTTGGTTATCACCTAGTTATTTTGTTGTAATCATCTCTGACTCAGGGTTAAATATTTAGTACAATCAGCGCTGATTTGAAAGTAGTAGGGATTGGTGCGTTCTGGCTCATTAAATTGATCGGCTTATCAAAATTTACCGCGGTTTTTTTCGCGGGTCGCGGTTTTGATTAATTAACCGCGGATTAAATTGATTACCCCGCGAATTAAAAACTTCGCGGAACTCTCACCCGGACGTAATCTATATACAATTGAAGGCCTTCGTGAGATCGTTCTATCAACACCTCATTTGCGCGAATCCGTTGCGTATATTTTGAAAAATTAAAAAAAATTACCTAACCTAACCTATAAATAAGGTCTGTGCGGACTTGCAAAATTTTGTCGGAAACGAAAGTTTCCTAAACCACTAAAACTCAAGTTATTTCATTGATATTTGGCATACGTGTCTTAAATTGTTTCTTGATTAGTTTGTAATCATCATTTTATACATAATTTATATATTTTCTAAAAAAAATCACTTGTAAAAATTTCATACTAAAATTTCATATAACAATTATTTCTAAGTATTTTTTAATTAAGTTCTAGCGGATAGATTTTGTTTATTTTTGTTTTCCTAAACCACTAAAACTCAAGTTATTTCATTGATATTTGGCATACGTGTCTTAAATTGTTTCTTGATTAGTTTGTAATCATCATTTTATACATAATTTATATATTTTCTAAAAAAAATCACTTGTAAAAATTTCATACTAAAATTTCATATAACAATTATTTCTAAGTATTTTTTAATTAAGTTCTAGCGGATAGATTTTGTTTATTTTTGTTTTCCTAAACCACTAAAACTCAAGTTATTTCATTGATATTTGGCATACGTGTCTTAAATTGTTTCTTGATTAGTTTGTAATCATCATTTTATACATAATTTATATATTTTCTAAAAAAAATCACTTGTAAAAATTTCATACTAAAATTTCATATAACAATTATTTCTAAGTATTTTTTAATTAAGTTCTAGCGGATAGATTTTGTTTATTTTTGTTTTCCTAAACCACTAAAACTCAAGTTATTTCATTGATATTTGGCATACGTGTCTTAAATTGTTTCTTGATTAGTTTGTAATCATCATTTTATACATAATTTATATATTTTCTAAAAAAAATCACTTGTAAAAATTTCATACTAAAATTTCATATAACAATTATTTCTAAGTATTTT
Source organism: Heliconius himera (assembly GCA_021202915.1). Lineage (NCBI taxonomy): Eukaryota > Metazoa > Arthropoda > Insecta > Lepidoptera > Nymphalidae > Heliconius > Heliconius himera. The sequence continues at coordinate 13,420 of JAJHJA010001444.1, read as the reverse complement.
TTAATTAAGTTCTAGATAGATTTTGTTTATTTTATATGCCAAATATCAATGAAATAACTTGAGTTTTAGTGGTTTAGGAAAACAAAAATAAACAAAATCTATCCGCTAGAACTTAATTAAAAAATACTTAGAAATAATTGTTATATGAAATTTTAGTATGAAATTTTTACAAGTGATTTTTTTTAGAAAATATATAAATTATGTATAAAATGATGATTACAAACTAATCAAGAAACAATTTAAGACACGTGTGCCAAATATCAATGAAATAACTTGAGTTTTAGTGGTTTAGGAAAACAAAAATAAACAAAATCTATCCGCTAGAACTTAATTAAAAAATACTTAGAAATAATTGTTATATGAAATTTTAGTATGAAATTTTTACAAGTGATTTTTTTTAGAAAATATATAAATTATGTATAAAATGATGATTACAAACTAATCAAGAAACAATTTAAGACACGTATGCCAAATATCAATGAAATAACTTGAGTTTTAGTGGTTTAGGAAAACAAAAATAAACAAAATCTATCCGCTAGAACTTAATTAAAAAATACTTAGAAATAATTGTTATATGAAATTTTAGTATGAAATTTTTACAAGTGATTTTTTTTAGAAAATATATAAATTATGTATAAAATGATGATTACAAACTAATCAAGAAACAATTTAAGACACGTATGCCAAATATCAATGAAATAACTTGAGTTTTAGTGGTTTAGGAAAACAAAAATAAACAAAATCTATCCGCTAGAACTTAATTAAAAAATACTTAGAAATAATTGTTATATGAAATTTTAGTATGAAATTTTTACAAGTGATTTTTTTTAGAAAATATATAAATTATGTATAAAATGATGATTACAAACTAATCAAGAAACAATTTAAGACACGTATGCCAAATATCAATGAAATAACTTGAGTTTTAGTGGTTTAGGAAACTTTCGTTTCCGACAAAATTTTGCAAGTCCGCACAGACCTTATTTATAGGTTAGGTTAGGTTAGGTAATTTTTTTTAATTTTTCAAAATATACGCAACGGATTCGCGCAAATGAGGTGTTGATAGAACGATCTCACGAAGGCCTTCAATTGTATATAGATTACGTCCGGGTGAGAGTTCCGCGAAGTTTTTAATTCGCGGGGTAATCAATTTAATCCGCGGTTAATTAATCAAAACCGCGACCCGCGAAAAAAACCGCGGTAAATTTTGATAAGCCGATCAATTTAATGAGCCAGAACGCACCAATCCCTACTACTTTCAAATCAGCGCTGATTGTACTAAATATTTAACCCTGAGTCAGAGATGATTACAACAAAATAACTAGGTGATAACCAACCGATACAAATATGAAACGGCTCTATGATGAGTAGGTATTATACGAAAACAATTTTACTGCGAACTAGGTTAGGTTAGGTTAGTATTGTTATGCTAAAAAAATAAAACGAAATCCGCGGTTAATTAATTAATTAATCAAAATGGTGCGCCACCAACACAAATATGAAACGGTTCTATGATGAGTAGGTTAGGTTAGGTTAGGTATTCTTATGTTAAAGAAATAAAAAACACTGCCTGTAATACACTGCTATTTTATAATTTTTTACTACTCTATGAAAATACACAAAATATTCCCTCAGAAATATCTGTCGAGCTTTTTTTGCAGTTTTTAATTCGGCAGGTTTTTAATTTTGCAGGTTTTAATTTAATTAATTTTGATAAGGCGATCATCATTTGATACATTTGTATTTACCAACGAATTAAAAAATTGATTTTGTGTTGGCAATGATGATATTTTCAAACTTTCGAACGAAGTCATTATTTCATATGGATATACACCCTTTCTAATTAATCTTTTAAAGTCTTCATCTCGCGGGTATTTTTTTTTGAGCTCAACAAATTGATGTGTTTTTATATTATGTGCTAATCTATCAAGACTGCTTGACATAAATTTAAATGAGTCTAAAAATCTTAACGAGATATTATTATTCTTAATTTTTAAATATTTTGAAAAAGAAATATATTTTTCTTTATTTTGAGGGATTATATCAATTTTATCCTCTTCAAAACCTAGAGCGTGCACAATAAAATGGGCATCGTAATTAGCTAAATTGTGCAAGAATACCGGGACAAATCGTGGGGCTTTGTACTTTTTCTTGCAGCACGTATGAGCAACACCTGCGTATTTACCACTGTACCAATCATAACATATAACATTATTATTATTATCTAAATCATTATTGCAAATATAACAAACTTTACTTTGTAAAACATGCAAATTATCACTTTCCGATAGCGGTAATGGAGGTTTAGGAAAAGAGTTTTCTTTACAAATTAATTCTAAATCCCCTTTCAAATGCTTCATAAATTGTTCGGCGCAACGTTCGCCCGTATACGTTCTATAAATGGAGAGACTGTCATTATATGAACACTTTAAATAATAACCGAAACTAAACACCGCATGTTTTTGTATGTTATTGGTGTACGATTTCGTAGCCTCGTTTTGACATGTTTGAATGGGGGTTAAAAATGCCTCGAAATCTGCGTATATTACAAATGGTAGTTTAAGCTTTCGCTCGTACTTATGAAACGCTAATTTGTTGCTAGCCGTTTCTACATTAAACCAGTTCTTTTTTGTTTTCATTGGATCTGGTAAATATATCTATGATGAGTAGGTATTATACGAAAACAATTTTACTGCGAACTAGGTTAGGTTAGGTAAGTATTGTTATGCTAAAAAAATAAAACGAAATCCGCGGTTAATTAATTAATTAATGAAAATGGTGCGCCAGCAACACAAATATGAAACGGTTCTATGATGAGTAGGTTAGGTTAGGTTAGGTATTCTTATGTTAAAGAAATAAAAAACACTGCCTGTAATACAGTGCTATTTTATAATTTTTTGATAAGCCGATCAATTTAATGAGCCAGAACGCACCAATGTCTACTACTCTATGAATAGTACTAATGTAATCCGCGGTCAATTAATGAATCAAAACCGCGACCCGCGAGAAAATCCACGGAAAATTTTGATTGATAAGGCGATCAATTTAATGAGCCAGAACGCACCAATCCCTACATCAGCTTACGTAGCCTTTCAAATCAGCGTTGATTGTATTAAATATGTAACCCTGAGTCAGAGATGATTACAACGAAATAACTAGGTGATAACCAACCGATACAAATATGAAACGGGTCTATGATGAGTAGGTATTATACGAAAACAATTTTACTGCGAACTAGGTTAGGTTAGGTTAGTATTGTTATGCTAAAAGAAATAAAACGAAATCCGCGGTTGATTAATTAATTAATCAAAATGGTGCGCCAGCAACACAAGTATGAAACGGTTCTATGATGAGTAGGTTAGGTTAGGTTAGGTATTCTTATGTTAAAGAAATAAAAAACACTGCCTGTAATACACAGCTATTTTATAATCTTTTGGTAAGCCGATCAATTTAATGAGCCAGAACGCACCAATCCCTACTACTCTATGAAAAGTAAATGATGGCGGGTACTAACCGCGAAAAAATCCGCGGACGCGGGGTAGTCAATTTAATCCGCGGTCAATTAATTAATCAAAACCGCGACCCGCGAGAAAATCCGCGGAAAATTTTGATTGATAAGCCGATCAATTTAATGAGCCAGAACGCACCAATCCCTACTACTATGAAACTTGTAGGGACATGAATTTCATATTGAAACGGACACTGACTCAGAGATAATTGCAAAAGAAATACTTAAGGGATATAAATCTTTCCTCTTTCAAAGGCAGGTACAATTCGTCTTCCGGTGAGACATGTATCAACAAGTTTTGTACATCAGCTTACGTAGCCTTTCAAATCAGCGTTGATTGTATTAAATTTTTAACCCTGAGTCAGAGATGATTACAACAAAATAACTAGGTGATAACCAACCGATACAAATATGAAACGGCTCTATGATGAGTAGGTATTATACGAAAACAATTTTACTGCGAACTAGGTTAGGTTAGTATTGTTATGCAAAAAAAATAAAACGAAATCCGCGGTTAATTAATTAATTAATCAAAATGGTGCGCCAGCAACACAAATATGAAACGGTTCTATGATGAGTAGGTTAGGTTAGGTTAGGTATTCTTATGTTAAAGAAATAAAAAACACTGCCTGTAATACAGTGCTATTTTAGAAAATTTTGATAAGCCGATCAATTTAATGAGCCAGAACGCACCAATCCCTACTACTCTATGAAAAGACACTAAATAATGGCGGGTACTAACCCCGAAAAAAGCCGCGGATCTGGGGTAATCAATTGAATCCGCGGTCAATTAATTAATCAAAACCGCGACCCGCGAGAAAATCCGCGGAAAATTTTGATTGATAAGGCGATCAATTTAATGAGCCAGAACGCACCAATCCCTACTACTCTATGAAAAGACAGTAAATGATGGCGGGTACTAACCGCGAAAAAATCCGCGGATGCGGGGTAATCAATTTAATCCGCGGTCAATTAATTAATCAAAACCGCGACCCGCGAGAAAATCCGCGGAAAATTTTGGTTGATAAGCCGATCAATTTAATGAGCCAGAACGCACCAATCCCTACTACTCTATGAAAAGACACTAAATGATGGTGGGTACTAACCGCGAAAAAATCCGCGGACGCGGGGTAATCAATTTAATCCGCGGTCAATTAATTAATCAAAACCGCGACCCGCGAGAAAATCCGCGGAAAATTTTGATTGATAAGCCGATCAATTTAATGAGCCAGAACGCACCAATCCCTACTACTGTATGAAAAGACACTAAATGATGGCGGGTACTAACCGGGAAAAAATCCGCGGACGCGGGGTAATCAATTTAATCCGCGGTCAATTAATTAATCAAAACCGCGACCCGCGAGAAAATCCGCGGAAAATTTTGATTGATAAGCCCATCAATTTAATGAGCCAGAACGCACCAATCCCTACTACTACTGTGCAACGACGGTTCAAGCCCAATATTATAATAATCTTAGCTTGTAACCATTTCTAAGCCTCGGTTTGTTCTATGACGGGTTTATTGTGAGAAAAGATAAAACACCCACAGCTGAATCAACATGAGCCGACGAAGACGTTACCAGTATCAAGTAAACATTGTTTCTCGGGACGAGATCGACAGTTAACAGGTTGTAATCTTAGAAAGGGTATTTTTTAACAAAAAGATTTACATTATTATATAACCTATTTTGTTTTTTTTATAGCTTTCAGCTTCACGCTATAGGAGGGTAGGCAGAGGGAACCTAGTGTTAAGAAATACCGTTACACACCGCTGAATATTTCGATGCGTTACGTGTTTCGTGGCGGAACTCAACGCCGCCGATTGATTAATTATGCGAAAGATAATATAAATAGTAATATAAAAGTAAAAATGCCTAAGTAAATTGTTTATTATCATATAAAATTATATTATTCATGGTAATCTTACCATCAATGCAATGCTTGTGGGTTCAATTCTCGATTAGACAAAAGAACTAAAGATAATGAAGTTCGCCGCTTCTCGCAAGACATAGTACAACATAGAGTTTCGCCGATCAACACATAATATCTTGAAAATTGGGCGGAGGGAACAGAGTGTTTATACACTAGGCACTCTCTGCTTACTCTACTAAATGCGAGATACACAATAAAATTCATATTAATTAACATAAAAGGCTGTATTTCTTAAAATTTAACTTTTCCGACAACTTTTTGAATACCCAAAGCGCTGTACATTCCCTCTTCAGTTTCCAGAAAGTTCGAAACCCACCTACTTGGAAACTAGGTAATACTTGTTCAGCTCACAAGAGTGGAGCTCTCGTTAGGTTTTAGTAAATATTGATTTCTCGTTGAAGGGACTCCATTTAATGTTTTACACCGATTTTGAATTCGTGATTCGTCTATATAAGTGTCGTATATATGTAGATCCTATAACAGTTTTTTAATGTTTACAAACGGAAAACGAATCTAATTTTTAATAGGTATTTTTTTTAGCTTCACTCTGTATCCCGCACATTGTTAGTAGTCAGAAGGAACGTGGGAACCCTAGGCAAAGCGAGCTTAAATTTACAATATTTTTTTTTCATTAAATTACCTTTCTTTTCGTTTCCTCTGCCTATCCTGCTGACTTTTTGCGGGATACAGCATAAAGCCAAAAAAGGTATATTTCACGCTTATATTATAGGTAGAAGAGACCTAGCGTTAAGTGTTAAGGACGTGTCAAGTGGTAGAACTCAACGCCGCAATTTGTCTTATCAGAGAAATGAGAATGAGAATAATTTAAATATAATTAATTGCCTAGAGTGGGGATAATTAATTGCCTCAAGTGGGGATCTTCTCTTCAGACAGAGCAAAGGAATCAAAAAATAATCTAGTTTTAAGTTCATACTAGGCCGGTCGTGGCGCAGCGGCACGAGATCTGACTGCAAAACCGATTGGTTGGGGGTTCGATCCCCACTCGAGGAGATGAAATATTTATTTAAATTTATATTTCCATTTCTTCGCTCTGGTGTCGAGGTTAAGCGCGGCGTTGAGTTCCACCACTCAACACGCAATGCCTCCAGAATTCGGCAGAAAGTGGGGAACGGAGTGTCTTAACACTAGGTTCCCTCTGCCTACCCTGCTGTGTGCGAGATACAGCGTGAAGCTAATTTATTTTTATTTTTATTTAAGTTCATACTAGCACTTCCTAACATTCCGTTTCCATTAAGACATTGCCGTTCATTACTTTCCCCCCAAATTCTTGAGTGATTGTGTTTTGAATAGCGCAACTCAACCTCGCGTTTTCCATCGTTACTAGAATGAGGAAATTAAACTATTAAATATTTCATTTCGTCGAGTGGGAATAGAACCAACACCCACCAAGCCACCGACGCTACATGTAAAATGTACCTAATATCTAATATTCGTAATAAACGAGAAGTCGTTAGGTGTGAATTCAAACAATGCGGTTTGTCAAAGCTGAGATTGACACGTAATTAACTTGGTTTCGGCGGTAAATTAAACGACCTACATATTAAGCGTTGCGTAATATTACTTTATTTTAACTATTTTTATATGGAATTTTCTAATAGTCTTTTTTTTTCAACGAAAAAACTGTAGATTATTATGTTTTTCTGTCTTAGATCTCGTTACACAAAATTCTAAATCCCCACACAAACACAAACAGACACATATGACCTTCTTCTTCTTCCTGGCATTAATCCCGGCTTTTACCAGGCCCCGGCTTTTGCTCAACTTTACTCCACTTTGCACGGTCTTTAGCGTCCTCGATGGTTAGATCATTGCCTCTCATGTCCTGCATCACCACATCCAACCAGCGCTTCCTTGGGCGTCCGAGAGGTCTCACTCCAGGGACTGGCATAACAAGGCACTTATATCCGACATAGTTCTTAGGCCGGCGCGTAACGTGACCAAACCATTTCAGGCGACGCTCTTGGAGCTTATCCGCTACGTCACGGACTCCAAGACTACCTCGAATATATGTATTACAAACTGCGTTACGCGGCACATCCACATCAGCATCTTCATTTCCGTGACGTGAAGCTCTTGAGTGTGAGACTTATATGGAAATCGTAGAGTAATTATTCGTTTTTTTTTTTAGTTTACGTAATATCCTATATTAAGATAAAAATCTTCATTCTCCACTTTCCGCCCAAGCTTCCTGACCATATGTGTTAGGTGCTGGAAATCAACGCCGCGCTTTGTCTTATTACAAGCAAGAGAGATGAAATTAAAATTACTCATACCCATACTTCCCAGTCGGAATCAAATCCCCAAAAGTCGCATTCAGGCAGACGCTGCACAAGTGCGCCACAACGAATTCACTTGGTCATGATTTATTTACCTCCAAATATTTTCTGGTCTCAGTAATACAAACAATAAAAAGCATAGCATAGAACAAAAAAACATATTTTGCAACAAACATCCATCCATCCATATTCATAAATTTTCGTATTTATAATATAATTATTAGATTTTTATTATTCAAAAGGTCAAATTCCTTTACATACAGTATAATATTATTAGGTAAAGAACTGGTGTATTTCAGAATAGCAGACCGGATGTGGGTTATGAGAAAATAGAACTGCATTCTAGCAACAATAAGATGTTATATAAACTGCCTCAAGATATGTCTCGAGACAATACACTCCTATATCATAAATATGTACGTAACTACGTACTTAATACTTTATCTCAAGCAGTTAGTAAAAAAAATCGACTTCTATAACAGAAGAGCAAGTATACTAAATTAAGTAAAGTTTTAACATAATTTAGTATATCTTTTTTATGCAATCCTTTAATGGATATTAATACAATAATATTATTAGTATGAGTTAAAATTATAAGCATTAGAGACCAATCGTAGTGCAGGGGCACAAGCTAGCGAATGTAAAGCGACTGGTTGTGGGTTCGATTCCCACTCGAGAACAAAAATAAGTAATAAGCGAATAAAAATGTAAAAAATATTTAATATTTTTTATTTCTTCGGACTGATAACGAAGCAAAGCGTTGCGTTGAGTTCCGCCACACAACAACCAATGCCACAAGAATTCGTCGGAAAGTGGAGAACGGATGTGTCTTAAAGAGAACGGAATGCCTTCATACAAAGTTCCCAGGATTCCTGAGCTAACCCTGATTTGTGGTCATGACGTGTGACTTATTAAAATTTGCAAAGCAATAATTGAGAAGTACTAAATTTCCACGCGGCCGAAGATCCGCTGAATTTTGTTCAAAACCGAAATCGAAACCGAACTTTCGGTTGGTTCCTAGTTATCAACATATGAATTTCCATTAAATGGTCAGCTTTATGTCGTATCACGCTCACAGCAGGGTAGGCAGACGGAGCGTAGTTTTAAGACACACCGTTCCCTATTTTCCACCGACTTCTAAATAAAAAATATAAATTTAAATAAATATTTCATTTCCTTGAGCGGGAATCGAACTGTAGTATTTTAATAAAAAGTATTTTTTTAACAATTAGTACCACTAAACTATTACTAAAAAAATACTAATACTAAAAAATATATTATAATACTAACAAATTATTGTTAGAAAATCGAGTTTATAAATTAACACATTTAAACAATAAAAGATATCCACCCACATTATAAAATCAAGGTCCACAAACCGGTTTTAAAATTTCTATTTAAAAAATACAAGTATATAATTGCTTTGGACTGCATTCTATATGTCTTTATATTTTTAATGTCTTTATATTTTTTTAAATATTAAACTTTTCCGTTTTACTGACGACAGACAGCCCACAGACAACGGTACTGATCTAGGTAGGTGGTCAAGGTAGGATAGGGAATGTAGAAACGGATATTTTCGTCCGTGTTTATAAAGCGCTCAACTCTGAGAACGATCTTAAGAGCAATTATGAAATGCCGTCTTCATTTATACATGTCTATGAATGAAAAGATCTCAAGATCGCTCTCAAGGTGGGTCTCAGGGTTTGGGAGCTGTGTGTAAAGACAGGCCTTAAAATCCACGTAAACAAAGTTGACATTATTTCTAAAATTTGGGCCGAAAGTACTCTACTTTCGATAGTGTTTTAAACACTAAATTGTCATTGCCTATCCTGCCCTACGCGGGATACAGCGTGAATCTTAACCTACCCTCTTACTATATGCGGGAAAAAAATATAAAGTTGGAAAAAAAGACCAAGAATTTCTCTTCAAGTTGTTAAGAAGTCAACTTTACCTCATTTTCTAGTACAAGAGCCCAATAACTCCATGCAGCTCTACAGACACTTGACACTCATCGATAGTATCAACGGTTAGACACGAGACACTCGACTAGTCGACAGCGTTATAGTCGTTGACGACACTCTATCCTAGGGATTTTAGTTTCGTGTGTTCTACTTTCAAAATTTATAGGTCAAATCAAAATTTATACCTAGATTTTTTGTTTTTTTTTTTATATTGTATTCGGTTTTACAAGACAATGTTGTATTCCGTTACTTTAGTAACGTTAAGTTCTGTGTTTACACAGATTTTTTTCAATGAAAATCGAGAAAACACGGTGATGAGTCACAATTTTTATTTATTTTTTATTCTACACTAAAAATTGGTCAAGTGCGAGTCGGGCTCGCTCACCTAGAGTATCTTAGTTATGTTACGTTTGTTATGTTATGTTTGCATAAGACAAGATTTTTTTTCTAAACTAATTTGAATGTACATTTTCATTTTTCCGATTTTTCCTTTATTTGTAAGTACTCCAGATCTCAATGTTGCCAATTTTAAAAATTTAAGACAATGGATTTGATTACGCGGTGACAATGTATAGTTGATAAACTTGAGTTTACGGGCTCGGGACTTACTGAATTCGGGGAGATGAAATATATACTTATATTTATATTTCCATTTCTTCGCTCTGGTGTCGAGGTTGAGCGCGGCGTTGAGTTCTGCCACTCAACACGCAATGCCTCCAGAATTCGGCAGAAAGTGGGGAACGGAGTGTCTTAACACTAGGTTCCCTCTGCCTACCCTGCTGTGTGCGGCATACAGCATAAAATTGAAGAAAAAAAAACTATTTATATAATCATTCCTCCAAGTGACGAGCGAACCTACGACCAGTCCGTGGAATTAGCAAAAATTCACGACATAATATATATATATATGTATATATATATACATATATATATATATATATGTGTGTGTGTGTGTGTGTGTGTGTATGTATATATACATAATTATATATCTTGAAACAAATGTCACTTAGAAACATTAAGAACAACGACATCATATAAGGCGACCTACATATTTCTATATTAACTAATTATTATGCAACACACAATATGTAATGTTATAAAGTTAATGTATTACATAAAACCACTTCCGGTTGCCACTTCTCACGGAAATCGAGTTTTAATTGTACACTTTAATCATTGTTTAATTACAGTATCCAACGTTTTCGTTCTAAAAATCAGCTTCACTATGTATGTCGCACACGGCAGGGTAGACAGAGGGAACCTAGTGTTAAGACACACCGTTCCCCACTTTCCACCGTGTTTTGGAGGCATTGCGTGTTGAGTGGCGGAACTCAACTTCGCGCTTTGTCTCGACACCAGAGCAAAGAAATAAAAATTTATATGTAAGTAAATATTCTCTTTCCTTGAGTGGAGATCGAACCCACAACCACTCTATTTTACAGTCACACTCTGTGCCACTGCGCCACGACTGGCCTCCTGGTTTTCGTTCTATATTCATGAAAATTACCAATACAGAGTAATTGAGTTACTTCGGTGGATTTTTTTTTAATTTTTCATATTTTTCCACAGTCAGTAAAAAATGAACGTGGGCAGGGTGTGCGCGAGGACACAAGCGTCTTACTGTAATCGCGACGGTTATGGGCTCGACTTCTACTCGGACGAAAAAAACAATTAATGAACTGTCTTAACACTAGGTTCCTAGTTTCCCTATGCCTACCTCGCTACGTGCGGGATACAGCGTGTTAAGAAACAATCATAACAACATTTATTCTCAACGTATGCTAATTTGCAGGTACTTATCTATATATATAAAAGGACTTGTGCTGACTGACTGAGGTAAGACGCACGCAGAGCCGTAACCACTGATGGTAGAAACGTGAAATTTGAGCACATGTTTATTTTCATATTCTGGACATCCACTAAGAAGGGAATTTGAAAAATGTTAACCCTAAAGGGATGAAATAGGGGTTGAAAGTTTGTATGGAAAAAAAATTTAATCTGTACCGATTTTTATAAAATTTGAAATTCAGACTCTTAAAAATATTTAATTGAATACGTGTTTCATGGTTTTTAAGAATTCACCCCCTAAGGGTTCAAATAAGGGGTTGAAAGTTTATATGGAAAAATCTTTAAATTGCCACCGATTTTTATAAAAATTTAAATTCAGATTGTTAAAAATATTTTATTGAACACGTGTTTTGTGGTTTTTTTAGAATTCACTCCTAATAAGCGGGCGAAGCCGCGCGCGCCCTCTAGTATATTATAGTTATAAAGCTGTTAAAACTATAATACTATTATAGAAAAGAAAATGTAAGAAAGTTCTTTTATCGAGGTAGGCTTTAGGCAGTATTATGTCACGTTTACAATCCGACTAGTAAACGTGGTAGGTTGCGAGTTCAATTCCCACTCGAGGAAATGAAATAATTTTTTTTTTAATTTCGTCGCTGGTAACGGCCGTATGAATTAAGGTATAATTGGTTTTTGTTCCACCGACCAGTAATATTTTGGCGGTAAATTAGAAATACGGAACAGATAATTAAATCGCGCTTTACACATTTCCGTGTTCTAATCTGTGCTTGTTATTTTCTAGATTTAATAAATCATAATCAGTATTTACATTTATTAATAAAAAAATCTATAAAAATAATAAACAGTTTTTATAAGAATTATTTTTTTAAATTATATTTTATATACTTATTTGTGTTTTTGCGTGTTCTAATGATAGCATATTGTTACGTATATGTTATTAAGAATATCTGTTCCCCACTCTTCGCCGAATTCTGGAGACACTGCAAGTTAAGTGGCGGAACTCAACGCCGAGCTTTGCCTCGTTAATAAAGCTAGGAAAATACAATATTAAATATTTCATTTCTTCGAGTAGGAATCGGACCCACAACCTGTCGCGTCTACTGTCGCATGTGACTCTGCACGACTGGCCTATGGTGATGTAATAATGTAATGTACAAATTTTAGGTGTTGTAAGTTGTATATTAAAAACTAAAGAGTTTAATTTTTTTAAATTTCCAGAATTATTGGATCGAATAGATTTTTTTTGTGTTACATGATTCATTTATTTATGCATAAAGAAAAACAGAGAAAAGAGAGAAACAAAAAATGTTCCAACATTTTCAATACTAACCTAGTAGTTCCTGAGAATAGCGTGCTCAGCCAAACGAACTTATCAGCTTTATAACATTAGTATAGAAGTAAAGAAATAAAATACATTTTCAATAAACTATTTATTATTTATTAGTCTATTGTATACAGCACGAAACAAAATAGGAAGACTATCATTTCCTTCCATATTAAGTTCCAATAATAAAACATAACTTCAATGCATTATAGCCCTTAGTCCCTCCGCTATAAGTGTTATATTTCTAATAAGTATAATATGAATTTTTAAATACGTGATGGAATCCGTCGTCGCATTTCACATAGTGGCCATTTTTGCATAATGTTGACAATTAGTGCACTTTCCAATATTGGTAGTCGATTAATTGCGCTTAAATATAACTTGGGGCCGGTCGTGGCGCGGTGGCACAAAGTGTGACTGTAAAACCGACTGGTTGTGGGTTCGATCCCCACTGGAGGAGATGAAATATTTACTTAAATTTATATTACCGTTTCTTCGTCTTGGTGTCGAGGCAAAGAGCGGCGTTGAGTTCCGCTACTCAGCACGCAACGCCTCCAGAATTCGGCGGAAAGTTGGGAACGGACTA
>JAJHJA010001443.1:0-24980 GCA_021202915.1 Heliconius himera | reverse complement strand
CAGTGTGTCTCTGAGCAGTAACTCATAATTATCTAAAATTATTTTAACCTATTATGCAATGCTGTAATCTTCTATTGTAAAGGACTCACCTAGGCTTCGTATAATAACTTTTTATTTTTCGTATTTTCAAAACAATATTGAGCTTATTATTATTTTTTCTTTCAGCAACTAATTTGGTGTAGTTTTTACAAATATTTTTTGTTAAACTCAACTGTACCCCGCTCACAGCAAGGTAGGCAGAGGGAACCTAGTGTTAAGATACTGCATTCCCCATTTTCCGTTGAATTCTAGAGGCATGGCGTGTTGAGTGACGCAACTCATCGCGGCACTTTGCCTCGAGACCACAGCAAAGAAATGAAAAAATAAATATTTCATTTCCTCGAGTGGGTATCGAAATTACAACCAGTCACATTTACATTCATACACTTGTGACCCTACGCCACGACTGGCCTCTACTAGAAAAATATTTAAAGAATAAGTATATTTTAAGATATTCCATGTCATGTTGTCAACAATGCTGTGTCGGCGTACATCTGACAGTATTGATTGATTGCCTCAAAGCTATTTACGGGTTGGTTAATGGACCGTATCAGCTCATTTTGACTTTGTAAATATGTTATTTTTATATGTTTTTTTTATTTTTGGCATAAATTTAAAAAACATATTAAGCAATCACAACGATCTGCGTTTCCTGTATAATATACTAATTGTAGTAGCCTGTATATGAAACATTTAGAGTTTTCATAACATCACTTTGGTGACGAGGCAAAGCGCGGCGCTGGCGCGGCAACCCGCAATGCTTCCAAAATTCGGCGGAAAATGGGGAACGGAGTATCTTAACATTGGGCCCCCCTGTCTATCCTGCTGTGTGCGGGATACAGCGTGGAGCTGATTTAATTTAATTTTTAAATAGGAAATAATTAAATAAGAATAATGAAATGATGTACAAAAATAATATCCCCTGTAATCTCAGAAACAAATAAAAAACAAATTCGTGATGGGATCGGAATAGTTTAAAACACTAAATTTTGAATGTTGTAATTATTGGAACGGCTCAGGAACAGACAACACGTGTAATTAGTCGTAACCAAAATGATATGGAACTTACAATGACTAATTCCTGTTCCGGAACAGCAATGTTCGTCTAGTCGGAACTGTTCCGGAATAGCCGTATGGCATATTGCGTTCCAGAACCACGAGACCGGAACGAAACATCATTACTTAACACTAAGCTCCCTTTGCTTACCCTGCTATATGCGGGATACACGTTTGCCGCGCTCTGCCTGGACACCAGAGTGTGGAAATGAAAATATTTAATATTTTATTTCCTTTAGTGGGGTTCGAACTTACAAACAGTCGCGCTTACAGTAACTTGCTTGTGCCCCTGCGTCACGACTGGTCTCGAAGAATATTACAGGCAAGGCAAGAGTATTACATTAAATTGCACAAATATGCTATTTAAAACATTTAAATCATTCAAATTATTTGAATTTTAAACTTTATTAATATTTAAAATCAATACAACTGTTTATAATTAAATTAATATCTACTTCTATACTATTCGAATTCAAACCAAACCAATTTATATAAATAACAAACCACTTTACGGCGGTAGTTTAACTGTGGTTAGCGGTGACACTGCAGAATTTAGATTTACTTCTGGAACAACTACACAGAGCTGAATGTTTGTCTGAGAGAAAAGCCGATTTTGTTCCATTATACTGAATTACTAATGAATATGTTTATAAGTAATAAACTTTCATTTTTCTTTGGTCATTACGTAGTAACATTATTACCAGTCAATAAGAATTTTATTTTTGAACTATTTTAGTAGACGACGAACCCACATTTTTTATTCCACTGTTTTCCAATTTTTTTTGTTCTATTTCAAGTTTACTGGTGTTACCATTACCATGTTACGTTTATAATTAAATCAATATAAATAAATAAAAAAAAACATCATATACCTAATGTACATATCTTAAATGCGTATATACATACCTTCAATTGAATTAGCTTTTTATATAAAGGCTGTGACATTTTGAGGATTAAAATCTTGATATGTGGAATATGCATATATAAAAAGTCGAGAAGACAAAACGGTGCATTGGGTTCCTTACTTAATGTATAGGTATATATATATATATATATATATATATATATATATATATATATATATATATATATATATATATATATATATATATTATTTTTTGTTTGGAAAATTATAAGAAAATGGACCTGTCGCGATTAGTTGTATTGATTATGTACTATCTAAAATACTAAAGACACACACAAGGCAAAAAAATATACACAAAAACGCTACCAAAAAATAACAAAAAAATAATGTGCGACTATAAAAGAGGCGATTATGGGCCCGATTCCCACTAGAGGGAAAAAATGTTTTATATTATCATTCCTTGAATATAAAAAATATTTTATATTTTTATTTCTGGTACTGAGATAAAACTCACCGTTGAGTTCCGTTTCTCAATATGCAAGGCCTCAAGAATTCGGCAGAAAGTGGCCAATGGAAGTGTCTTAATGAAATACGGTGGCGGAGTAGGCAGAGGGACGTGGTGTTAGCACATTTCGTTCCACATTTTCCGTCCATTTTTTGAGGCATTTATATGTTATGTGGTAAAACTCAATGCTATGCTTCGTGTAATTACCAGAGCGTGGAAATGGAAATAACTCGTTCTGGAGGCAATGCGTGTTGACGGGAACGAGGCGGAACTCTACGCCGCGCTTTGCCTCGTACCAGGAGCAAGGATATGAAAATATTAAATTGATATATAATTTTTTGAAGTGGGAATCAAACCCACATCTTATCGTATTAACAGTCACACGCTTGTACCTCTGCGTCACGACTGGCCTCAAGTAGACTTATCTTTATTGATTAAAGTATTTTTTTTGCTTTTATTTCCATATACTTAGAAATGCCTCTATATTGCGTGATCGTCTCGACGTAAATTTTGAAAGGCTTGTACTCAGTTAATAGATTATCCTATCGGGGTTTGGTTACGATATAAAAAAACTTTGAACGTTTTTTTTCTTTGAGTGATTGATTATATTACATTTAAAAACTAAACAAAATGTATCAGGTAACCCTATAAAAAATATTCGTGTAGTCATTAAAATTAATTTCTTCAGTCATTAAAAACAATGAGTGATGATCAATCTCTCCTATTTTTTTACCATTTTAGTTGTATTTTTATGCAGAAAAGACCCCCACTAAATATGGAAAGCAATATCTCAAAAGTAAATAACTCGAAATTACCACGAAAACAGAATTTCTTATTTTTTTGGTCCACGTTATAGGTACAACTTTTTAAGCAAGTTTTAAATGTAGTGATTAAAATGTTTGAAATGAAATAAAACAGTTTAATTTTTCGCTCTAATTACCGCGTGGTCACCTACTTTTTTACCATATTAAATCTTTTGATCCAATGCTTACCACCTTCATATAAACCATATAACCATATATCACCTTCATATAAAGAAAACTTCTCATTTCCCTATCAACGTAAATTTTCTTATACCGTTTAGAATTAATATGTTAATGTTCACGCAACATTACGCAGATGTTACGAGTTTATCGCTTTGAAAAGTATTGTTATGATTTCTTTAAGCAAAATATATTTTGAAATAGTATTAGAGTGTGGGTTTCCCGCACATAGAAGGTACATATAGGTATGCAGAGGGAATCTGTAAACCTACTGTAAGTATTTTTTTAGGTTTAAGCTTTCTTTATCTCCCTGTAGGATAGGTAAAGAAAACCTGGTATATTCCGTCCTCCACTTAACTCCCTAATCGAAATCACGTTATTTACTATAATACTTATTTAGTAGATTTTTTCTGTTATTGCTAACAACAAAAAAGGTGTGACAAGAGTTTAAGAATTCCGATATCTCATTAAGAACGTGTCTATAGCTTAATAATGTTGAGCCCTTGGACGGTATCCAAGAGTCATGGTTTCAAATCCACATAATATGTTCAAATTTATATAGGTTTCCAAAGTTTATGAATAACGTTTGAAATCCAAATATGAAAATTGGCCTCTGTTTCCCAACTTATAATTCATTGAGATTATGCCAGTTGAGTTACGGAACTCAATACGCGCTTTGTTGTCACTAGCTCATGTCAATAATTCATTTCCTCGAGTGGGAATTGAACCCACAACGTTTACAGTCATTTAATTTCAATATCATTGAATTTGGGCATCTGAATAACTATTTTCTAGTTTTAAAAATCAAAATCAGCTTCACGCTGTATCCCGCACACAGCAGGGTAGGCAGAGGGAACCTAGTGTTAAGACACCCTGATCTCCACTTTCTGCCGAATTCTGTAGGCATTGCCTGTTGAGTGGCAGAACTCAACGCCGCGCTTTGCCTCGACACCGTAGCCAAGAAATGGAAATATAAATTTAAGTAAATATTTCATCTCCTCGAGTGGGGATCGAACCCACAACCAGTCGGTTTTACAGTCACATTTTGTGCCCCTGCGCCACGACTGGCCTCTAGTTTAGTCTAGTTTTGATATAATGTATTCATTACTTATCATTCTGGTTTCCAAATATTCCGTACAAACTTTACTTTCATAATGCTAATGGACCAAATATTTTTTTTGACTGAAATATATTATAATACAAATAATAAATTGTCTTAAGACGAAACAAATTAAAATCTCTCAAGAACAATGAAAAAGAGCATAATTACCTAAACGAATACCGCCTATGTAATAAGAAGATAACTATAGGATGACTTTCTTTTAAAAATACTTTATGTTCATCCAAATTGAGCATTTTCTAAGTAAATTAATAAATTTTTCATTAGATACACATATATTTAATAGTATATTTGTAAATTTCTATTTTCTTTTTTCATATATTTGTAAATTTCTGTTTTCTTTTTTGTTTTATGTAAAATTATATGACGGCTATTTACTTAAAGGATTTTGTCCGTGAACATTATATACTACTAAACATATAAACTTAGACATATCAAACAAAAAAAATGTAAACATATAGTTAAGAGGCACGTTCGTGACTTGTACCAGAGTCGGATATTTTCGACAGACGTCCGTTGAAACTCTAAGAGTTTATTAATTGCTCATCTTACAAACCATTTATTACACAAGTCAACAAAAAAAATTTTTTTTTCGAGTCTGTTATTTAGTGATTATTTTCTGATTATATAAATCGAAAAGTAAACAGGAACTCCATTATAATAAATAAAGTTTGCTTTTGTACTTAATATAATGAAAACTAAATATACGGTGGTTTTACACATTTTTTTAAAAGCCGTTGCATTTATGATCCAAGAGAGGGGTGAGGGACGGGTGAGGGGGACTGTGGGTGTGAAGTGGGAGGTAACAGAGTCAAACTGGTCATGGTCATCAAAATGGTTCTTCAAGTTTTAAAATATGAACAGTATGCCTGGCCCGTCATAGGGGATTTCAAAATGGTTGGTTTTCTGGTGGGAATGCAAGGGGGATACACTAAATATCCGTGTTACCTTTGCTTATGGGACAGTAGAGCCGATACACTTCACTACCAGCAGCATTCATGGCCTCAACGGAGCGAGTTTCAAATCGGACAACATAATGTAAAAAATAAACCAATTGTAGAGCCTGATCGTATTTTAATGCTTCCACTGCACATAAAATTAGGACTCATGAAGCAATTCGTAAAGGCTCTTCGTCAAGACTCCGAAGCCTTTCAATATTTAAAATCATTTTTCCCAAAACTGTCAGAGGCTAAAATTAAAGCTGGTATTTTCGTCGGTCCACAAATAAAGAAAATAATGGCGAGTGAACATTTTCCTCAGCTCCTGAGTACGCATGAAAAACAAGCGTGGCTCAGCCTTAAAGCAGTCATTAATGGCTTCCTTGGTAACAAGAAGGCCGAGAATTATGAAGAGCTTATTTCTAATATGCTTGACAGCTTTAAAGTCATGGGTTGCAGAATGTTACTCAAAGTGAACATGCTACATGCGCACTTAGATAAATTCAAAGATAACTTGGGTGAATATTCAGAAGAGCAAGTGGAACGCTTCCACCAGGATATAATGAGCTTTGAACAAAGATATCAAGGACAATATAATGAGAACATGATGGGTGACTACATTTGGGTGCTCATACGAGAAAGTTCTGACGATTATATTAGAAAGACTAAAAGTATTAATTTTTAAAGCTTTTTTTGTATCATTTTTTTTGTATTTTCATGTTTATTTGTGCTGTCTTTTATAATAAAAATTAATTAAAATATATAATTCATAACTTGTTTTAATTTTAAATATGATTGAGATTGAAAAATAGACCTTTTCCATAAATGTTGAAATTTCGTTCTGGTATCTACAAAAGCAAACTTTATTACATAAAAATATTTTTTCTTTCTTTAGTTTGGCATAAGTAATCAGAATCAGAGGTACAGAACTCAGACTCAAAAATCGTATTGACCTGTGTTATACACCACAAGTTCCTGATGTCCAATTATAGATGACATTCGGGCGATTACATAATTAATCACGCTGTATCCCGCATGTACCAGGGTAGGCAGAAACTCACTCACTCTTAACACTCATTTCCCCATTTTCCAGAGGCCAGTCGTGGCGCTGGACCTTGGCTGGTTGTAGATTCGAACCATTCAATAAAATGAAATATTTATTTAACTTTATATTTTCATATGCTTGTTCTAGTGCCGAGAGAACGTTCGGTGTTGAGTTCCGCCACTCAATACGCAATGCCACCAGAATTCGACGGAGAATGGGTAACGTATTATATAAACATAATTATAGGATAATGTTAGATTAACATTGAAATTAACAAGTTTTGGTCTATTGCTTACTAGTCCTAGTAATATTAACGGTAATGATCTATTTGTTTGGTAATTCGCTTATTTATTTTTAAATCTAAATGCAATTTTGGGCTTGGGCTGAGATTATAGGATCTTGGGTGATTTTGGTATATAGGTGCTACTCTCCATATATTAGTAGATGTGCATGGAATACAAGGATTAGCTTTGGAATGCCTGAGAATGTGACTAATATTCTTAGTTTTTTTTTTAACTTCACGCTGTATCGCGATTATAGCACCCTATAAGGGAAGCTGGAAAAATTGTGTTCCGTTCACATTAAAACACTTCCGTTTCGATAATTAACAAAAAAGCTCCTATTAAATTAAATTTGTAATGACTTCCGCATAATTTCTCTCATAACGAAACGGCAGGGGTTTATGAGTTATCCAAATATTTTTGTAAATGCAATAGTATTAACTGTCATCGCCAATTATTATTAATTGTCATTAAATCTTTATAGTGAATTTCTACAATTGTTAGGAAACTCGTGTAAAAAAGGACAGATATAGGTGAGAAAGACTATAAAAGCAATGGAATTGTGCCAATCTGTATGCTGTTGCTTGTAGGCCTTATTGGAAGGAAACTCGTGTGAAGTATTCTTAGTGATACATATCACTTGTTGCAATTACGTAGAATCTCTTACTGGATAATTTAGAAACATATAGACGATATGTGTTTTTATCATGTTTTTTTTTAAAACATTAACCGCTTCTGATTTCTAGCACAATAGTACCACTCGCTTGGCTTGAAGCTTAAGAAGGTCAAATTGAGAATAATTTAATCACGATTCTTTGTTAAATACATTTATTTAAGCTTTTATCAAGAGAGAATCCTTAAAAGAAACATGTCAATGTACTTAGCAATGATGAACGATCTTTGTAACAAGAAAGTAATTTAATATGATTTGTCATCTGACTCGATTTTATAGCAAAAACTAATATATTTAATTTACTCTAAATACAAGTCTAGACAATTATTTTAAGAGTAGCATTTAGAAAATATTAAAATCTTGTAGTATTGAATTTAAAGAATTAGTTTTATTCAATTTAAGAATATTTTTTGTAGATATTTATTTGCATTACAAATTTAATTTTAATTTTCACGTGATTTTGTAATATCTCTAACATGAAAGAACAAAAGAAGTTTTTAAAATATTTATATTATAAAGATAGTGGGATAAATGAAAATAAAAGATACAATGATATGTTGAAATTTTATAGAACGCTTTCCCTATCCAGCCGTAGAGTCATTATATTATAAACAGTTTATGCAAATTAAGACTTTATATGTATAGTTCTAAAGTACAAAACCACAGTTGCTTGATTATTAACACCATGTTTCGTACATGGTGTAATACGTTCGGGGAATCCCACTGACGACACCTAAAGCGCAGTAGATTCAGCCAATCAGAAACTGCATGACAGTTTCTTTGAAAGTCTAAAATATTATAGAAAAAAATACTTAAAAATACATTAATAAAATGTCGTTAAGATAAAACAATGTGTTTAATCTATTGTATAAAATACAACATTCTACGATTGTATTAAGGCTTAGAAAAAGACAATTAAAATCTTCGATCTGAATCGCGCTAACAAAGTTTTTCGCGTTCAACTATATAAATAATACTTCCCAAGAATAATTTTCGGTCCTCTTAGAGGCTTCTTCATTGACTGACGCCTTGGTTGTTACCTAACTCTCTGTGTATTTCCGGTGGGTTCCAGCACCCGTTGTGGCCATTACGACTGCCCAATGACTTCCCCATTCCTTGTTCCTTACAAACGTCCTATAAAATTTAAGTCTTACAGATTTCTCCTTAAGGTCAGTTTGGGTGTTGGTTGGTTGAATGAGTGGGTGGATAATACGACCAAGGTTGCTCGATGGTTGGGCAATAAAGCTTCTCTTAAGTGAGACCTAAGCCTGGCCACGAGGCACGGGATTTGTCGATGGTCTAGAATGCGATCGCCCGCCACAGTGGTACATTACTTGACTGTTGAAGCAATTTCTGTGTTTGATATATGAAGGGTCCTGTAGGAGGCACCCTGAGACAAATAACTGTCTTAATAGCCTCTTAAAATATCTACTCAAAAAAAATCTTTTGCTTTTTTTACTCTTACATTAAAGTCTTAAAGAAAAAAAAAGTTCTTATCTTTCTTATCTTATTTGTAAAATACTATTTTCTATCTGTAAAATATTATTTCCAACAATAGGATCATGCTGTACCCCGCACATATCAGAATAGACAGAGGTAACCTATTGTTGAGACACTCTGTTTCCCACTCTTCGCCTCATTTTCTCTGTCTTGTTACCAGAGCGAAGAAATGTAAATAATTTATTCTTTCGAGTGGGAGCGCTGCGATCTTCAAATTAATATTACCTTCTTATAAAACAAAAAACATTAATATCCGCAAGAGATTTAATATTGTTGAGTAACATTGAAATATTACATCCATAAACGCCTGTGACAAAGTTTGAGCAAAATTAATAATACCGAATTTCTAAAACCATATTTGTTAAAGTGAAATTATTTGAAAATTTGATATTTGGCAAGTGATACGTGAACTAAGCTCCTAACAATTAGTGTAATTATCCAATTTCTTTTGCGTATCACAATAGGTAAATGCAATTTTAAGTTGCTCTAGCTGCTTTGTAATTTTGAGCTCCTTTTTCAAAACAGAAAACTGTTTAGATTCGGTTGCGTCACTCCGCTTTAGAAAGCGATGGGACATAGCATAATTAAGTTTGCTTCGAAAAACATACTTAAACCATTGTATGAGACATAGAAAAAAATTATGAATGTTTTATAATTGTATATGTATCTACTATTTATAAATTATTCATAATTTTTTCAGTTTCACTAAATATTGTTTATAAGATTATTATAATTTTGCTCCTTTTTTTCAAGTAGCAAGGTAGGCAGAGGAAGCTTAGTGTTAAGACACTAAGCTCTCCACTTCGTTGAGGGGCGGAACTCAACTCTATGTTTTGCCTCGATACCCCAGCGAAGAAATGGAAATATTGAATATGTAATTTCCCCGAATGGGAATCGAACTCACAACCTGTCGCGTTTACAGTCGCACACTTAAGCATCTATTTTCATCTTATATATATAGTGACAGAGGCCTAGTGTTAAGACCCGCCATTTACTACTTTCCATTTTCACATGCTGAAGTCAGCAGGCATTGCGTGTTGAGTGGCAGAACTCAATTTGCCGAATCGAAGGGGAGTCCAGCCCATAATCTGTCGTGTTTACAGTCATGAGCTTGTGCCACTGCGCCATGACTGGCCTCACTACCAGTTGATTATATAGCATGCTACTTTGGTTATATTTAGGAAGTGTTTATTTCGGAATAAGCGTTACTTTGATTGTTTTTATTGAAGTAAAAACGGAGAACGGAGAATTTCGAGAACAAACTCTTTATGCCTATCCTGCTATGAAAATAGCATCATAAAAATATATACTCGTAAATATATTTAGACCAGCGAATAAAGAAACAGAACATACTTCAATTTGCATTGTAAAATCTTACATTCACATATGTAAGGAAACCTAAAATATCTTCAACAAAGGCTTTCTCTTTACATACGTTTTTTAGCAAATATTTTCTGAATTTTTAGTTTGTTAAACCAAACAACACGTGGAGTGGCAACTGTCGCTAATGAATTTGTAGGGTGCCCGGCAGAAAGAGATTAAAAGATTTTTTTTCGGATATTTCTTTTGACATAGAGCTTTAACAACCGTCGACTCTACGAACGTTTATTAATATTATATTTAGATAGTAAATGTTTACGTGGATTTCAAGACATAAAATAGGATTTTTTTTACCTCTCCCATAGGAATTTCGGGAAGTCCTCTCGTAGTGATCTCTTGGATTCACTAATCTTAATGACAAATAGAATTTTCTTGGTGCAGCAGTTTCGTCTGTCAGTTAACTTGAAGAGTTGAGGAAGCGTTTTATATCCCATTAAAAACATAAATGTAATATGAGATCCAAGTTAAATGTTAAGTAATGAGTCGTTATCTACTTCACGGTGAAGTAGTTCTCTACTCTACCTAACATAACATTACCTAACATTCACGCATAAAAGAATAGAAGATCTACATATTATATAGGTGCTGAGTAGCGAAATTTTACTTGATATTTTTTTACATACTGCCTTAATTATATTTGCAAGTTAGTGTACTTTCAGTTTGTACTGGAATATCAGGTTGATACTTGGCTTGATGCCTGGTGGTAAACAATAACCAAGTCAAATTTAGACCTCAAATTTAATCCTTAGTGAAGAGTCAAGAAAATAATAATAGATAACATTAAAAAAATATTATGCCAATCATACTTTTATAATAAATTATAAGTTATTATAAAAGTATGATTGGCATAATATTTTTTTAATGTTATCCATGAAAACTTTGTTTTTGGTATCATTTTATGTATTTTATAATAATTTATTGTACCAATCTTCTTAAAAATTAAATAAATATGAAAGATGGGCCCTCTATTAGTTATCTTTACGTATCTATTAACTTTACTATAAATTTACTATGAATAATAGTGTTTAATCTTTATTTATTTCATTTTTATTTATTTTTTTACTATTTAACTTTACTGTTAATTAAAATCTTATAATTTAAGATTTATTGTTGTTTTATATTAATTTTTAAATGGTAATAAATTTACAAAAAAAAAAATGCATGAAGCCGTGTTTTCTTTAATTAAACAAAAAAGATTAACCTTACCATAAATAAATATTAAAATTTAATTTGGCATACGGCAAAATAAAGTTAATAAAATATAGAATGCAGGCATAATAGCATTAACTTCACACACTGGCTGTTCTGAATAATTTAAAGTCTTAGGATGAGGTCCGGTATCTCTTGTCTTATCACATCTATACACCTTTAAAACCTTCAGTTTAAAGTCTAAAATTGCGTAAAATATATGTTAATTACAATTTTGCATATATTTTCACAGGGAAAAATCTTTTTACTTTAATTGAACTCTATTTTTTATGCCATAAAGTTTAAAATTAATTGGTTTTAAAATTAATTTAAAATTTGGTATCAGGATTAATGTTCTTTTTGAATATTTAAAAGGTCTGTTAAACTTATTTCTTGTAATAAGGTGTAAGGTGGGTAGTTGATCCTGTGGCTGAACAGGCCATGGGAGTTGGTAACGTAATTACTTAATTAATATTACAAAATGTGTTAATTATTCCTAAGGAAGGTCAAGGTTCGATCTTGGGTTAGGTTTGTCGATCTTAAAAATTTTTAGGTAACGTATAAACAATTAACTTTTGGTATCGTCCTAGCTTTACCAATAAAACTATAGGGCTGTTCTCCTAAAAATGTTATTTTTAACCAAAAAAAGTGTAATTTTTAAAACCAGCGTGTAAAGCCGTAATTTTGCTGTGAGATGTAAGCTTGGACATTATAATACACGTTTATTGAAGTGGCATCTATGAACAACCCCTATTTATTTTATAAATGGAATTTTTAAAAAATGTGTTAAATCGGACAATGACGATTAGTGTAGAATAATGATTAAGCAACTGGAGAAAAATCATTTTTCTCCAGCGCTGGTACCAATAATGATTCTTTACAACATAATTGAAATTAAATACTTACTTATTTAGCTTCACGCTGTAATACTAGTGGGAAAGTCAGAGAGAACGGAACCCCAAACGCAACGTCTCTATATACCTCTTTCACCTCGTCCTCTATCATCAACTTTTCATACATGCCATCTGGGGCGTCCTCATGCTTTTTACGTGATTTTTCTCCTTCATTATCTTTGATGCTGTATTTTCGAAGGTCTATCTTTATTACCGCTCACTTTTTCTTCATTAATCTTTTTTGCTTTTCCTTCATCATCAATCCATTTTCACGTTCTATTATATTCTCACCGTGAAAAGTATGATTGACTTATTCCTAGCGGATCAGTATATTTAAGGTTAAGTTGTGGACACACGAGTGCCAAGGATGCTGTCTTGGGAACAGACCAATATGTAATCGTTGCTATAATAAGGAGTCTGTTTCATTTTGAGGTACGAGACGTCCAAACTTGGAGTCGAATTATCGCATAAGAAGCTGGAAGTTTTAAGATCCATCGATCAAAGAGGAATAAGTACTTCCAAAATATGAGACATCTTTGAAACAGAAAACGGAAATCCTATAAGAAAAGCAGCTACAGAAATATGTGGTAAATGATAAGGAGGTATAGTAAAAAGCACGATAAATGTGTTGATAAAGTAAAAGACACTGTAGAGAAAAAAAGGCCGTTTGGATCATAAGGCCTCAGATAAATCTCTTTAAAAAAGAAAAAGGATATGCTACAAAGGCACCAAACGAAAGTACTGATAAAGATGAAGCGTGAAAGTTCTGAGAAAGAAAGAAATAAAATGTTAACGAGCAATTTTAGTAATTCCTAAGGTTGTTTATTAATTTGCCACACATTTTACAGCAGTGAGCAGGTCGCAGGAGGTCCTAAACCAAGAATTTTTTTTTAGATATTTGACAAAAGTATAAGATGTTTTGGGAGACTACCTCGGTACAATACTTTAATGGCTTCTCTTGTTGTAAAGTCTGTGACACAAATTGCCGTGCGAGGGAAAATTGCCTTCCCAAGGAAAGAAAGACCAGAGCCTATTCTTACATTTGAAAGAAATGAAGAAAAGACGCACAAGCTGATTGCTGCCGATAACAGAATTAGCGGTGCCTTCACTCGCGCTTTCACTGTCTCACCAATGCATCTAGCATTGGTGACACCGTGAAATAACAGAATAGTTGCACGTTTAGTAACACTGTGCAATGCTGACGAACGACGCTGATATACGGCAGCGAAACGTAGGTGTTGCAAAAGAAGAATGAAAGAAACGTAAGATATGTAACATTAAATCCCTCGTAACTAGTTATGTAAAATATCCTAAATTGTATAGGTTGTCGTAAATACACAATAAGACTAAACTGACTGTATCTTCAATAGTTAGCCAAATCGGTACGCCGAGGTATAAACTCAACATGCCATGGACTCTTACCATTTTTTTGTGGACTGAAAGATCTTAAGTTAGCTAACAAAGAAACCATACTCACATACTTCAATAGTGAATCTTACCCACGTTTATCTACCATTGGCAAATTTTTATTTCAAAGAGCCTACCAATTCTGCGACGCTGTACACCTAGGGGACGAGCTTTGATGGGTGAAGAATGCCTTTCATCAGAGCAAGATGCCTACTCCCCTCCAGCGTTATCAGAAGACCCTCAGTAGAAAGACAACCGGGGCTTCTATCATACGAAAAACAACTTTTGAAACAGACAGAATTGCAACATTTTAAGGGCATTTTAAGAGAAAAGCTTCCATTAAAACTATATTTAAGTCTAACAAGAAAGTAAATCCAATTTTTAAGACCAGTGAAACGTAATTTACCTCTGCAGTGTGTAGAGGTATAAAAACTAGATAGTAACTGAGATTTAAAATAAACTGTTCAAAAAAGGGGAAGCATCGATATTGGGGGAATGCTCGATGTCAAGAACGGACATGCATCGAAGTCAGCTGCGTCTGAGTAAAGAGCGGATAAACCTAACCATAATATCGGGTCTTATAACTCCCAAACCCTCGCTCGGGAGAAAAGATATATACAGAGGTCACGAAAAAACATGGCATTTGTAAATAGATAGAAGAAGTAAAGAAGAAGTAAAACATACAGAGAGTAGGACTGTTGGCGCTCCGTTCTCTCTGACTACCCCGCTAGGGATAAAGTGAGATGTAAAAAATAAAGAATAATGAAAAAAATAAATAAAAACAACTAAAGAATATTAATAGAAATCGTTAAATTGTAGATATATTTTATTTACTCTAAATATAACATTCAAGTTGAAGTAGCTTATTTTTGTACTGTTCTATATGCTAAAAACAGTAATATTATTTATAACGTTTCCATTACACTGAAACTAAATGCCATGGAAGTGATATAGCAAGAAGATTCAGAAGAATAAAATCCGAGAAAAATTCACGAACAAAATTTAGGTATTACGTAAATTTTTAGTCATAGATGGTTTAAACATTAAAAATTCTTCACACGACACATCAGTGAGTACTAGTACTATTAGAAATATGTCTAAGATTCAGGACTACAGCCTGAAATCAGACCCATTCGTCTACTATAAAAGCTAATAATCATTGTCTTCGGCTACTTTTCTTCCAGCGTCATTGCCATCTTTTACTATTTTACTACCAATGACGTCGCAACCAATGATGTTTTTTCATAAAACATGTTGGAATTTTATGAAAAACTCATTTAAAGTGCATGAAATTTGCTGGTTACAGATTTGTTCAAAATGTCAATATAAGTATATATTAACGATTGCCGAAACATTTTAAATCTATAAGTAGTAAATAAAGATATCAATGACGATTCATGTGCTAAAATTAGGAGAATCCAGTTTAAGACGTATTTAAAAAATTGTTAAAGCATACGTGGTGGCAGTTGCACTGTCGGAAATTAAAGCTCTGCATGTTAACATTATTATAAGCCAAAATAAACACTACGTTAGGTAACGTATTTTCGTGGCAATATTTAAAACAAAAGCTCGCTCGATCAATGACGTTATTTTTATGAACTTTTTTTGCGATCGATTTTTGTGTAGCTACACCTAAATTATAAGCACGTTTTATTATTGAAAACTTTAAGTATGTACTTATTTCATTAAAAATAGCAAATAAAATTAATATAGTTTATTCACGAATATTTTTGAAAAGAAATAAGCTAAGAACACACCAAATCTCCACGTAAAATATTCAATTTTTTGAAGGTTTTTTCTTAAAATATATTTTTGTATATACTAAATCATCAAACTTGTCTAGACGCCTTGTTTATTATTTAGTTAAGTATTTAATACGATATTCATCTTATTAAAATTGATTACTATTAATGAGTAATCACAAGGAAATTAAAATTTGAGCGTTTTGGAGAACTGCCATATACTTTTTTATTGAGCTAAATCAAAATTCCTACACGCTTCGCGTTTAATTATACATACACTTAGGAAAGAATAATATTGTACCATATCATATTATTGAAACGAGAAACAAAGATAAACTTGTTACGCCAAGTTTTCGCCTCCAAAAAGTTTAAAAATGTTTTATAGATCTGAGTATACGTGTATATAAACAACTTCCGTAGTGTATTCTAAGTTTGCCACTACCACAATTTAAAGTAGCTTTAAAAAATACTAACAAGTAAAGTTTATTACACTGTTCAAGAATATTTAGAAAAAATATGGAATTAATGTCTATTGAATGTGATGCAGGATAGCTGCCAGATATTTATTTTATTACATATAAAATAATACCATTGACTTTGAAAAGAGCAACTGTTGAGTTTCTTGCCGGCTCTTCCCAGCAGAACTGCCTTTCGAACCGGTGGTAGCTTTTTTTTGTTTATATGTTCATTCGAGGATTCAAAAGTGCTTATAAGAGTTTATTTGAATAAAGAATATTTTGAATTTGAATTGTATTATCATCGATGATCTAGCTATCATCGAGCTGTTCTGATGATAGAGGAATTACCACAATGGTGGGACTCCTCACAAGTTTTACTATACCATTCAAACTTAGTATTATATCATTTGTACTTTTTAGTGCACGATAAAAGCGTGGAAGCCAATCGTGGGTCACGAGTATAAAATCGGCTGAAAATCGGGAAAAGAATATTTTAACACTAGGTTCCCTCTGCAGGGCTGTTATGTGCCAGATAAAAAAAGTAACAAAATAAATAAATTGTTAGATACATTTGTTCTATTAAGAATTAAAGACCTTCAACCATTTATTACATCGAAATTAAGAACACAAAATGATGAAACAAGTTGCAGACGATTTTGTTACTTTAGGATCCCAGGTTCAGAAAGTACATCTCTTTGTAGTTTACTAAAAGATCTCGGCCTGTCTAGAATTGTCATCCTGGGACGGTTTTCGAGTGGTGTTAATAGAGAATGATTTCGAATTTGGTCAATTAAAGGCAGTGGATGTAAGTTTTAGTCGGCCTCTTAAGCTACACTTGGATTGCGATACTCAGGCACTACTTCTAGCCCCTCTAGTCCTTTGCGTCTTTTGCATTTTAATTCATTTTTACAAATTTTATATTAATTAATTGTTCATTATAAGTTAGCAAGACAGTGTCAAGACACCATTGTCCACACACTGGCCAATTTTCGACACATTTTTACTACGATCCTTTTAATGAAAGTTGACAAACTTAGTTTGCGGGCCAATGCACTCATTATACTACGCGTTATACAACGCGTTAAACTATAATAATTATGAAATTATTAAATTGGCACGGAATTTTCGGTAGGAGATTCGACTCACACTTGATCGGTTTTTTTCACCTCAATTAATTTAAATTACGAATATTATTATTTAGGAGGCCAGTCGTGGCCCAGGGGCACAAAGTGTGACTGTAAAACCGACTGGTTGTGGGTTCGATCCCCACTCGTGGAGATGAAATATTTACTTAAATTTATATTTCCATTTCTTCGCTCTGGTGTCGAGGCCGAGCGCGGCGTTGAGTACTGCCACTTAACACGCAATGCCTCGAGAATACGGCAGAAAGTGGGGAACGGAGTGTCTTACAATAGGTTCCCTCTGCCTATCCTGCTGTGAGCGAGATACATGAAGTGTTTTTTTCGTTAAACACGGATTTTTGCTGTGCTTAATGATACGAATTCTAATTTTACAAAAAGTATATTAGCAGAAATGTAATTTCTGTAACCAATTACAATTTTTTATTGCGTCTAACTAGTGAAACCCTTAAAGGAAAATGAAACCAAAAGAAATAAGCCGTTGCTACGCTTTTGTTTCATATAGAACGCAGGTACTGGAGGCATAGGCAGCGACTAGGCGGAACCTGGGAACCTAGTGTTAAAACATAAGTATTATTAGTAAAATTAAATTTAAATAACTTAAATACTTTAATAATTAATTTGCCATTGTCATTTTACAATTTAATATTTAACTTTCATAAAATTTACCGTGAAAATTTATATAATGAAAGGGCCTATTCCTAGTTTCTGACTTGAAACTATGATAAAAGTTAAATTTCTTAGCTTAAGAAAGCTGACGGCGATTAGTGCGGCACCTCGTTAAAGAAAATGATTTTGTTAACGACGCGATGTACTTTTTCAATTTCAATGTTAATTTTAAGAGATTTTTGTTGGATTCTTAAAATAAGTTTTGATTTAATTTTGAGTTAGATTTTTTAGAATTATTACGAATAAATTATGTTTAGTAATTTAAATATATAATACCTTTTATAGATAATAACTATCTATGATTTAATATTTTTTAATATATGATTTAGGCAACTTCCTACTAAGGCTGTCCAAGCGCATCGTGAGTTCGATTTCTACTCAGGGTAATCGAATGATATGATTTGTTTTCTTTTTCTAGCTCTACACATTATGTCTCGAAAATTGAGAAAGGAACTAAGGAATGGAGTGCCATAACACTATATAGCGTAATATTTAATAATTTTAAATGCTTTAGAAAGTTTCTATAATTAATTATCGTAAAGTAATATATTATTTGCGTCACGCAACACCTCTAAATCATACTAAAATTGAGCGTTACGTGGGGAACGGAATGTCTTAACACTACGTTCCCTATGCTTACCATGTTATATGCGGTAAAAGCGCTTTCATCACTTATTATTATTTTATTAATTCATATAAACTTTTAAGTAATCCATGTTCCAAATTGTCCTGTGTAGAATATACCATAGTAATTATGATATCTTCAGATGATCAGCTGAGAAAGTAATTTGGCTCGGTTATGGCGTGTAATGGGGAATTAAACATGAGGTTGAATGGGGCTAACGATCGTTAAAATGTTCTAAGAGTTTGTTACTTTGTATATATTTAGAATAACTCCTTTGAGGCCAGGCCAGGCCAGGCCATTTGTGGGCGACATAAAACCGAAGGCTTCCGGAAACTTATTGATATAGTAATATATTGATATGTTAATGAAATTATAGAATATTTTAATTTAATATAGGTGATGTCGGTTTGATTTCTTCTTGAGGGATCAATTTTTATTTAATCGTCAATTGCTGTAACGCTGTATCCAGTATATAGCAGGGTAGTTAAAGGGAACTTAATGTTAAGATAGTCTATGTTCGAGTCATTGCGTGTGAGTCAAGCCGCGCTTTGTTCCTCTATCGGAGCTAGGAAAACAAAATAACTTATTCGTCCAGTGATAATCGAACCCACAGTCGTCGCGTTTGACTGTATCACAGCTGAGGCTTCAGTGTTGGCCATATTCGATATATTTTTTTGTTTAGGTTTAGTTTTGGTATTTTTCTTATTGCATGTCATATTCGCGGTCTTTGTTGATGTTTGTTTTTTAGTACAACAAGTATAAAAAACATATACATATATGACGAGAGTAAGTTATATTGCGTTGCATTATGACCTAACAAGTCTTTGTAACCGTTGAAATTTATTTTCGTTGAATTAAGATGAAATGTTATTTATTTCGTTTTAACGCGCGTTTGTTTGCAGTTCAAAGCTTTTTTCGCCAGAGGCGTTGAGGGCAGTTGTGGCAAAGGAGTACAAGCGTGTGAATGTAAGTGAGACAGGTTGTGGGTTCAATCTCCACTCGAGGTAATGAAATAATAATATTTTCATTTCTTCGCTCTGGTGCCGAGGCAACGCACGGCGTTGAATTACATATCTTGCTACTACTAGCGGCCGTTGTGGGTTCGATTCCGACTCTGTTAATCAGACGCTGTCGTGTCGCTGTCGTGAAAATATGTCTAAATATTTTTATAAGTGTGTTATAACTTTTATGATCGACTTTCATTTTAACCATTTATTCGAGAATTCAATTGCCTATTCAACAATCAACTACTGAGAAAATATTTGGAATATGTATACTTTAAAATAAAGATATTATGTTTAAAAGGTTTTATTTTATTAATATAAATAATATTCTTCTCATCCCTTTAAATTGTATAGCAGTGGAAACAGTTAACTTTCAAGTGTTTCCAACTTCTGTGCTCAGATTCGTTGTAGATTCCTTTACGTTTTAAATAAGTGGCATTACCAAGCAAGTTTCAAAGTGTTTAAACGAAATTTTATAATTAAATAAAGTTTAATAATCAAATTGATTATAAAGGGAGTAAGTAATTAATGACGCCAGTCGTGGTACAGGGGCACAAAGTGTGCCTGTAAATCGACTGGTTGTGGGTTCGATCCCCACTCAAGGAGACGAAATATTTATTTTTATTTATATTTTCATTTCTTCGTTCTGGTGCCAAGGGGAAAGCGCGGCATTGAGCTCCACCACTCAACACGCAATGCCTGCAGAAATTGGCGGAAAGTGGGGAATGGAGTGTCTTAACACTAAGTTCCCTCTGCCTACCCTGCTGTGTGCGGGAAACAGAGTGAAGCTAATAAATTCTTGTTTTATGTCAATTAGTTGTAAATTGAAATGTAAAGTTTAGGTTTTGTTTTGTTTATTTTTAATTCGTGTAGGTTTATTACTTAGTAGTGACGCGCTCGCGGCTTTGCCCGCTTGGGTTACACTAATAATTGTTTACTCATCGAAATTATTTTCGTATTCTATTAAGATTATCATTTTAAGGTTAATATATGTTCCATACATTGCAAAGTAAATTTTCAGCAAATTCAATAAAACCATTATTGTGTAAAAATTTTGTTGAATAAAATACTTATATTGATATTTTCTTTTTTATTTACGAACGGATTTAAATAAAACAACCACTAAATGTTAATGAACTTTGCCAAATATACAATATACACAAATACAAATTTCGAACGATAAACGATTGAACACCAATATAATCTTATTAATATTTTTGTATATAATTATACTGGTATAGTATTATCTTATACAAAGATATTTGTATAATATTATACTGGTGCAACTTTATTAACACGTAAACACATAAAAATAAAAATAACAAAACAGGGTACTTCTCACTTTATATAACTCAAACAATTAGTAATCCTTCTTATTTAGAAAACATATAAAAATTGTAGCGGAAATTTGTAAAAATCTCCCTACAGAGATGCTAACAACATAAATAAGTTGTAACAAGCGTATAAAAATTTCGACGCAGCTTGGCGAGAACGCATGGCTTAGTGGTCAGAGCGCCAGGTCGGTTTCCAGGAGGCGCGGGTTCGAGTCCCGCTGCGTTCAAAAATTTTTATACGTTTTCTAAATAAGTATTTTTCTTTCCTAAGTGTGGAATAACACTTTAAAAATGTTTAAAAATAATTAGTAATCTTTCCTTTAGTTTTATATTAAAATATATGTAAAGTTTTCAAAAACAAGATTTTTTTTCTATAATATAAATCTAATTTTACAACCTGCTAACCGTCCAACGATGATCTTTCTTAGAATTTGACGCTCCTACGTGACGTTGTAACTCGGCAGACTTGGCCAAGCACTTTCAAAGGTTTCAGCTCCATTTTCTGATATATCTTTGGTATCCAAGGGTTCAACCACTAGTAGAGCAGTCACTTTATTTTGTTTGTTATCATTATGTTCTTAAATCTTTTAGTAAATTGCCTTAAATTTCGCTGTCCAACCTATACTTCGCTTTATCTCTCGTTTTATGCAATAACCCGTGATTTCTGCATAGTATACACAAATTCGTGATGACATTACGTGATTTATCGTGGTCTGTGATATGTACAAAAACAAAGAAAAAATATGTGCATTTATTTTCAAAAAAAGTATAATTTTATCAAAAATTAAAAAAACTCAAAAGATATACCATAAAGATTACCATACGTAACTTCAAATTCTTAAAATTGATTCAACGATTTTGTCGATTCGATGTTATTAGAAGACAAAAGTAATTCAGAACAGTGTTTTATATTTATTAGTCACTAGTTAGTTATAAAAATGATCTTTTTCTTAAAAATGTAAAAATACTACCCAAGTTTCAGTTGGTGTAATTTAATTTAATTCTCCAGAGCCGTTCACACTGTTCTCTTCCTCAGGGCTTCAGGGAGTTTACACTAGCTGTATTAATTCGAATTGTTTCGTAATTGAATT
The DNA here is from genome assembly GCA_021202915.1 of Heliconius himera. Lineage (NCBI taxonomy): Eukaryota > Metazoa > Arthropoda > Insecta > Lepidoptera > Nymphalidae > Heliconius > Heliconius himera. The sequence goes on along the minus strand of JAJHJA010001443.1, from coordinate 3,045 downwards.
AACCAATTTTACGTTTCATATGAAAACTGTTAACGTATATGCAAAAGTTTAGTAATAACTTTATCTCTATCTCTATATATAATAAGACAGTAAAAATATTTTGTCTGTACATTTAGTAATTTTGACTGAAATGGATAGAGGGACACTTAAAAAGAATAATAGAAAGCAAAAATATTTTATTTTAATTTCTTGTCTCTCTGTCTGTCTGTCTGTCGGTCCGTATGTTTGTCTGTCTATCTGTCTGTCGATATGTATGGTCACATTTTTCTCTGAAAGTAATGAACCGATTTAAGTGTCCCTCTATCCATTTCAGTCAAAATTACTAAATGTACAGACAAAATATTTTTACTGTCTTATTATATATAGAGATTAACTTTGAAGATTGACTTTGTGCCAGAACTTGGTGGGATAAGAATCCACAAACTATAGCGTTCAGAATACACAATAGTGGCATTAACTTTAGTAGTCAAATTGCGCTCTATTACCGAGACATTTAGTGTTGAGCAGAGGACTTCAACGTCGCATTTTGTCCTGTTACTATAGTGAGGAAAGAAGAACAAATCGTTTCCCCAGCTTACAGTCAGATGATATGCCGCTGCACTACGATAACCTTGAATTAATAATTGAAATAAACTCTAGTGGGACTTAACGCTGCTCTTTGCCTCGTTATCAGTGCGAAAAACATAAAATATCATATTTTATATTCCCTTAAGTGGGAACCTAATCCACAGTCGTTTTTTTTTTTCAAAGCGTTTTCAGTCGCACTTTTGTGCCCCTGCACTATGACAGCCTCATAATAAATATACAATATCCTAAATCTGAATCGATTAATATTATAAATTTTTATACACATATGTTAGATCAAAAATATATTCATTAAAGGCAGGAGGGTGTTTTCAGCCCTTCAGTAATTACGCCCAGTACATTTATCTCTGTCAGAACTGTCAGTTCACAGATAACAACATTTTCATAAATAATTGAGTTAACCCGGCGGGAATGTGGTGGGGTGTGACATACCCCTAGGACAGTTCATAACCCTATATCATTTTAATTCGCGATGTTACGTTTTAGCGGCTTTGTGTAGCTGGAGGGAAAGGATGGTGAGAGTGGAAAGTGGCGTGATCGCAGTGTTGCGCCGGCCAGTGCTCGGAATACATGCGTGCAAACGTGTGTGGGGTAAGTCACACCCCGCCACATACTTTGTGTATACATTTTGTGACAATTTTTTTTATCTTTTGCTTTGGTTTTATTTATTTTTGATTTAATTTTTATTTATCTACGAAAAGAACAGCATGTTTTACGTGAAATGCTCTTTATTTATTTGCCAATTATTGCTTTTTTTAAGGTTATAAACAAAAATGTCAGTGGTAAGCAGTAAAAAAGACTTATATCATTGATTAACGAAGTTTTACAGCATTCTTCAGATAAAGCCAGCTCTCAACTCTTCACCATGATGATAAAATTGATGAGAGTACTGGAGATGAGAAAAAGCCGAAAATTATTACGTTTTATAGCTCGACAAAAGCTGGAGAAGACAGACAGTTGTCGACAAACTGAGCGCAACTTATGATGTCTCTCGCAACAGCAAACGCTGGCCATTGACGATCTTTTAGGGACTTTTAAATATGGTAGCTATCAATGCTAACTTTATATTTCAAGAAAGTGCCAATAAAAGGAACAATCGTACAGAATTCCTCCGCAATTTGGGATTGAATTTGGTTTATACGTATTTGCAGTTACAAGGAGATCAAAAAAATATTCAATATTAAGAGTACCGATGCGTACCAGTAGCCCAAAATTAACCCGGACGATATACTCGATGTGCAGATTGCCCACGCAGGCAAAATTGCAAAACAAAATACGCAAGAACTGGGTGTGGAAAAGCCACATGCCTACATCATGCAATTTTTTCTTGCAAAAAAAGTACTGATTTTGAATGAAAATACTAAAGTGCTCCTAAACTATTTTATAATGTTTTATGCTCTTATTTTGTGTAAGATCTCATATTCTTTTAAGTTTTTAGAGCTTTTTGTTTAAATAGGACTTGTTATTTTTTTATCATTTTTTAAATAGAGGTTAATATTTTTGTTACCAAAAACAAGTGCCTTAGATCTCATTATGTGAATTAATAAAAATAAATTGAATTTACTGTATATTTTATTTTCTTTACACGTAAATATATACCTTATATAATATATACCACTTATTTCATTTAATTTTATTGAAAAAAATATTTTAAGTGCCGATTTATTTTCGGGTATGTCACACCCCGCCACATACTATAAGTAACTTTTCTTCACCACACTCCCGCCGGGTTAAGATAGCTGTGACGCAATTTTGATTGCTTTTTTTGCCTTTTTAGCGTAAGTGGATTGAAATTCTAATTCAGGTAAGCAAGATGAATGAAAAGTTAAAGATTTAGTTTACTTCAATTTGCTTTAGAAAAACGGTTAAAATGTACTATGATTTCATTACAATAAACACTATATTTTTTTACCTAAATATTTACCTTAACTCTTGCGTTAAGTTAAAAGTCTTCCATGTTTGAAATGGTGTACATATTGTTAAGACACTCCGTTCTCCACTTTACAATTATCCAGAAATTTCGAAACTCAACACTGCGATGTGTGATCATTGTCTTATTACCACAGCGAATAAAAAATACTTAATTGTCCTCGAGTGAGAATCGAATCCACAGCCTTCACGTGTACAGTCAGCCGTGTAATAGTGATAAGAAAATGATAATAAAATTGTTTTCCATTAAAAAAAATAATACTTCCTACTATTAAAATTAGCTTCACTCTGTATCCCGCATACAGCAGGGTAGTCAGAGGTTAGTGTTAAGACACTCCGTTCCCCATTTTCTGCTAAATCTCTGTAAGCTGCTGGAAGCATTGTTTGTTGAGTGGCGGAACTCCACGCCGCAGTTTTCACCAACAACAGGGCGAAGAAATGGAAATATACATTTAAATAAATATTTCATATCCTCGAGTTTGGATCAAATCCTAATAAAAAAATAACCAGTAGCGTTTACAGCCACAATTT
>JAJHJA010001442.1:0-14880 GCA_021202915.1 Heliconius himera | reverse complement strand
GATTTGTATTAGTAGCCCAAGTGTTCTTAGATAGGTGACGTTAAAAGAGTGACTTAGACTTAGTGAAAAAATATTTTTTCGTTTCGAATACCACAATATGGGTATCAAATTCAAGAGCTTAATATGAGGATTTCAAAAAGGTATATCATGATTATCATTACTATAATGATTTCTAACAAAAACGTAAAAAATAAAAAAATATTTGTAAAAACAAAAACCCCGACTGCATAAAACTAAAAAGAAAATAAACAATTAACAAGCCCAATAGTTTATTAGGATTAACAGTCGGGACCTATAAGTAATTCTTTAATCAATAAAATCTTTACCAGGAACCCAGCATAATTTAAAGAGGTCCCGACTGTTAATCCTAATAAACTATTGGGCTTGTTAATTGTTTATTTTCTTGTTAGTTTTATGCAGTCGGGGTTTTTGTTTTTACAAATATTTTTTTTTGTAATCCTAGTGTACGAAATGATTCAATGATAGTTTTATTTTATGTTGTTTTACTATAATAAAATTATTGGCTTACCTTTTAGTTAAATTGTTATAAAAATAATATTAAGATACAAATTGCGAGCCTTATCCTTAAAAACGACAAGTAGGTATATATATGTCAGATAAAAAAATAAATTATTCTATTATGTTCTAAGTATATTAATATTTTATTCGTTTCTGATAAGCTAGCTCCTAGCTTTCAGCTGCGCCCAGTATCAGTCAATCATTTTGGTTTCGAGTGACTGCCAGTATCGCGATCATCTGGATAACAAGGATAAGTTGGCCTCGAAGAAACTGGGGGTCATCAACAGAGCGAGACGGTACTTTACGCCAAACACCGATTGGCTCTATATAGGGCCCAGGTTCGGCCTCATATGAAGTACTGTTCTCATGTCTGGGCTGGTGCACCCCAGTATCACCTTGAATCATTCGATCGCATACAACGTAGATCGAATCATTGAGGACCCAGTGATCTATGAAAAGCTTGACACTTTGGCTTTGCGTAGAGACGTCTCGTCGCTGTGCGTTCTCTACCGCATTTATCATGGGAAGTGTTCTGAAGAACTGTTTGACCTGTTATCTGCCGCCTAATTTTCTAACCACGCAGTACGTCACAAGCTAAAATATCATCCACACCACCTGGAGATACGTGGCAATCCACTACTGTGCGGTTTCGTAGGAACTTCCTTCCACGCGCCACGGAACTGTGGAATGGCCTACCCGCAGCAGTGTTTCCAGGTCGATATAACATGGGTACCTTCAAAAAGCGCATCTATCTCCACTTTAAAGGCTGGCAACGCACCTGTAGCTTATATTAATAATATATTGTTATTATAATTTTTATTGAATACATTTTTATCAATTGTTTGATCACCCAACCGTAGCGCCCCCACACGGCTCCTCCCATTTAAAGTGTACAAATATTTATTAAGTGTATTTAAACAAAATATACATTATTTTAGTATGGTTATCAATACTGTAATGCATTAGATAAATCGTAACTTTAGTCGTTTGGTAATTTATTGGTATTTAAAAGAAAAATGTTAAGTTATTTGAAATCAACATAGACTAGAACTAAGTTCAACTCACATTATAGGATCCTAAATCTTGAAATCTTTTTTTTTATAATCACACAATTAATAATGTTACAAACAATATCAAATAACAAAACCTCAAATACAGACAAACAGGTAAACTGACAAACAAACAATTTTAAAAATCATTGTTTTGGTTTATATAACACTAATATTTATTTATTACACTTTTTTGTTACATTAGTTTTTCTGATGTGTCCTTCATGTACAGACACCGATCAGTGACGATTGTCTTATAAGTACTAGCGGCCCGTTCGTTTCATACTTCTTATATTATGCTGCATTTGTTATAAGATCCATTATATAATATTATCGTTTAATCATTTTTATAAGTTTGAGAAAGTGTAAACACTATGTGGCTGGTTGCGAGGATGAAATCAGCGGCAAGGGCGCCCCTCGCGGGGCTCGAGCCTAAGCTTGCGGCCGTAAACAGAGCGTTGAATTATTTAAATTTTACATTTTCTCGAAATGTATACGTCCAAATTACATGCTATAAAAGCGAAAGCTTATCTACATAAAATTTCCTTGATGATAGAATAACATTGCTCATAAGTTTCAATATCTCCGTCATATAAGAAAACATTGAAATATCACCTTGCAATTTTCAATTATGTTTTGTTACAAAATGCAATGCAAAATGCTTATTATGACTTATTTTAGATATTGGGATCACGGACTTTATTTTAGAAGTAATGAAACTGAATGTGTTTGTAGTACAATTTATTTAAATGTATTCAAATATTTTAGTAGCGCACGCGCTTATAGCTAATTCTATGGAGTGCCAATTATTGTTATTTAATTATTTAAGGCTAACTAAGAATTAAACTGTTATGTTATATAGCCTATAGCACTCCTAAGGAACATAGTTTTCATGCTAAACAAAGAAAGTAAATTCGACCAGGGGTTCCAGAGATTTTAGCGTTTAAATAAACAAACAAACGAGCTTTATTATAATGATATAAATACATTATTTATTAATACATTATTACGTTTTTCACTTAAATATCTAAGGACATATATTATGACATAAAATGAACTGTTACACTTTCAATTACTCAAATTACCACTTAAGTTAAGTTTTGCAAAGGCAAACGGAAAAACAATATTTTTAATTCCAAGCATTAGCTTAACAGTCCATTTTTCCCTAGTTTCCCCCACAAGTGCTACTAAGACTAAGAAAGGAAGTTTTCTATTATCGCCGTATCTTGACACCGAGTTTTCCGGCTTGTGTAATTGCCTCACTATTTTACAAGCCACGCAAACAAAAAACGTTGACAATTTTATGCAATTTGTTAAGAAAAGGTTGGATTCATTTATTCTAGACTTAAACCGATTTCGTTTTATTTTATTTTTTTTATTCATAATTAGTTCTGATGTACAATTGGACAAAATTGCTATCTGTTTATGAACAGGTGTAAGTTTGATCAGTGTTTTGAAATGAATATTTTCAAAAAAAGAGATTAATATTTATTTATATTTAATAATATTTCTCGATTAATGACCAGAAGGTAAGTTGACTGCGGTACGCAGATAACATACTGCCCATTGCATCATCTTAATGCAAGAGGCATTGCTCATCACTGTGCAAAAAGGATGTAAAAATAACGGCTTAAAATACGGGTAAAAAAGACTTGTGAAACAAGATTAGTAGTAAAAGAGGCAGCAAGTGACTTTGGTTGATCTTCGAATACACCGTATCGATGATACTAGAGGAAGATCGCATATAAAATATGAAGAGAGCCGTTATGAAGTAATTGATTGTAGTGAACGAGGTGAAAGAGATATGCAGCGACTGTAATGATTGGCGGTCCGTTCTCTCTGAAAAAAAAATAGACAAAAATGATAAAATAAATAAGACAGTGAGGCCGTCGTGGCATAGCGGCTCTTCGTCTTACTGCAATCGCGATGATTCCCACTAGGAAGAATAAATTACTTTAATTTTCTACCTCTGTAACATGGCAAAACATGGCATTGAGTTCCACTACTTAAAACGCTATGTCCTTAAAATTGAGCGGTGCTTGGAGGATGGAGTGTCCAAACACTATTTCCTAACACGGTTCCTTCTGCCTAAAAAATACAATCTACAACATAATCTACTTAGAAAAATTACTGTCCTACTCATGGAACTTTGCTCACTTGTTACGCGGTACGCGGTACGCGGTATATTGTGTTAGGACAATCTTGTCTTCAGCAATAGTCGTTTATTCTATCTCCATTTAGGGGAATGATTGTTTGTATATTTAAATAATTTTCATTGCCCACCCTTATCCGGAAGCAGAGTGCGACGTTGACTTTCACCACTTAAATTCGGATGAGACACAGACGGTGAAACGTTCAGGTGTGATAAATAGAGGTGGGGAATAATAATAAAAATATAAGATGATGGAATAAATAGAGATTCATTTCACAAGAATTTTAAGCAACTAAAGTAGCATAATGAGATTATCTTTTGTCGTCGGTCGAACCCACTTTCTGCTAGGGATGTAAGTTGATTAACTTCCTTAACGCGAATGTTAGCAAAGGACCGTACAAGTGTTTGCTAAAATTATGAATCCCTAATTTTGGTACTCCAATTACAACACATTACATCTTAATTGGGATAATTAGTATTTAATTAACACTAATTATGTATTCATTATTATTATTAATATTGAATTGTTTTATGCTATTTGAATATGGAATAATAGTGATAACATTATATGTTGAGTGGCGGAACTCAACGCCGGGCTTTATCTACTAGTGTGGAGAAAAAGTTAGACATATCGATTCCCACTCAGAGATTAATTATTTTATACTTATATTTTCATGTGGTATTTGGCATTCTCATAACAAGACAAAGCACGTCGTTAAATGCCGCCACTTAAACCAGAATGTTTTAAAAACTTGAGGGGAAAGTAGAAATTACATATTTCTCTTTCAAGGAATGTTTATAAAAGAAATATTTTCCGAGTCTGTTTAAGTGTCTGGTCAGAACTATAATTGGAACTGAATCACTCTATATCACAAGCCCATCTTTTTTCATCAACAACTCATCATTTGTTTTCACGGCCCTCTTTCTCATTTGATATGTTATGTGTTGAGCGGAAAAATGAAAATTATTCATTCATTCTTTATTCACTCTTCTGTGTGGAAATCGAACTGACAACCTGTTGTTTACTATATAGTATAGTTCGACGATGACCTCTCAGATCTTAACGTAAATAATCGATGTTTAAAAACAACCTCATCTCATTTTTCATACAACTTAAATTAAATTCTACTAAAGAAATTAAGGAATACCTAAAATCAAATATCAAAATTTAACTTCTCTGAATGTAGGGCGGAATGATTCCTTACCTCGGTTCACTCAGTTTTTGCGGGACTCAGTTCCGCATGACGTGCTAATTACCTATCTGCCGGTAGTCCGGGGGTTCCCCGACGGTGATAGGGGGTGGGGGTGTTCCTCGGTTAATTATGTTAACGACCACCCATTATGATAATATTAACGGATGATATCAACGTTTGTATCTACTGCCCGTTCTTTGACTGGTTTTTTGGAGTATATTATGTTCATAAGACGTCATGCGAGTAATGGAAGATTAAGAAATTCACTCAATATATTGTGGGGAAATTATGTATTTTTTGTATTGTCATCATCGTGAATACGAGGTTTACAGGGAAAACAAAAAACAAGCAATTATAAATTTAACAAATTTGATAGTAATGTTGTCTTTCTTTTATACTTAGTCTTGCCATAAATATTATTATATAGAAAAACATTATTTTTATTGTACATAAAATTTAATACTATTACAGTATATTCGTTTAATACATTACTACATAAGCATTAAAATATTTTAACCTTATTCGAATTGGTCTCCATGCTGCAATACAGCCATATACATATACATATGGCCAAAGGCCCTATTCAATACAGTGCTAGTACCGAGGCTGTGATACGATACTAGTAGTAGGTACTAGCGAGAACGTCACGGTGACAATGAAAAAAGACGTACTCAGGCAGCTTGGGTCCCTCGGAATAATGAATTATAACAGAATAATAAAGGAGGTTTGTGAAGACAGAGATAGTCCTCGATTGGCTTTCTAGAACACAGTTAAAACTATTTACATACTTTATATATAAATTGTGAAAGCTACGAGAATATACTCGTATCAAAAACTGAAAATGTAACCAAACATTAAAACGAACGCGGCCATAATGACACGTATAAAAAATAGTATAAAAGAGCCATTTATGTTACGAACGGAATAACGAAAAACGAAATCTCAAATTACAATAATATAAACGTTTGGGAAATGGAGTGAAAAATCTTACTTCGCTGGCTAACTGTAACTTATGTAGTGAAATATATTCGTTTTATTATTAGGATGGTCTTTGGGATTCGTAAGTCTTATAAAGGAAGAAACTTAAATTTTAGAAAAACTTGACTTTTTACAGAATATATAACCAAGTGTAACTATATACAGCTTTACGCTTCCCATATATAGCAGGGTAGGCAGAGGGAACCTAGTGTTAAGACGCTCCGTTCCCTACTTTCCGGAAAAATTTTCGAGGCATTCCGTGTTAAGTGTCGGAAATTGATTTCCGACACTTAACACGGAATGCCAGAGCAAAGAAATGAAAATATTATTAAATAATAATATTGCAACGAGTGGGGAGTCGACCCCACAACCGTCGCGTTGCAGTCACACCATTGTGCATCTGCGCCACGACGGCTTCTAGTGTAACTATAATTGTTATATAGCTAGTTTTGAATAATAAAAATGAGAAAAAAATTATAATGTGTAATAAAAAACCTGAGACTATCATGGCGTAGCGGCACATCGAGTGACTGTAAACGCGCCGGTTGAGGGTTTAGGGGAAAAAAAAGTATATATCCCCACCCTAGTAACAAGACAAATTAAGCTGTACAGTTTTGCCCGATATCCAAAATTAGATACTCTTAACAATAAAAATGTGGAAACCAAATTTTATTTCTGTAACAGTTTAATAAGTCGAGTTCTGAAAATATTGCATCACATGTACACATACATAGTGCTTATAAATAAACATGCAGCAAAAGAATTCTTCTTATTAATTGTAAAACATTACATTCGACGTGGGTGTTGTGGAGATTTTATGTAATAAGACAATTTAGGTAAAAGATGTCTTTAAAAAAAATAATCTCCATCGAGGCGCAGTATACGAAGCAGAAAATTGTTTGAATTTCTGTAACGGATTGACGTACGTATACTTTTTTGCGATGGAGAATGTTTGAGTGGTAACGGTAGGTCCACTCTCTAGCCAGAAAATCATTGTGTTGTTGTTTATTAAATTAATAGTTAGTAATTTATGAATTCCAAAAAAGTGATCACAAAAATCACCAAAACATTAGCTCTTCAATAAAATGAAATTAAAAGCATTATAATGAAGTAGGCTTAGAGACGGAGAACTCTTCAAATATGTACTTTGTTAGCAAAGGAGACTGAAACTATTCCATACATTTTTGGGCCCAGAATGTAAAGATATGAAAATGGTATGATTTAATAGATTTAGGTACATCATTCCCTCCCTGAAATCTATATAAATTTTGGCAATCTGAGAGCTGAGTTATTAGAGATTTGATAAAAGTGAGGTTAAGTTCGCAGCACAATTTCTTGAATATTAACTTTTATAAAATATATAATTACTGAGTTGTTTAAGCATTAATGTTTATTATTTATAAATAAAACACATTTTAATGAATATTTTATTCTTCTTCCATTATCTATTATTAAAATGTCATCTAAGAAGTGTGCAGGTGGAACTAATTTATTTTGGTATCTAGCCCAACTAAGGTATGGTACCTTATATATATAATACTCATAACATGAGCACAGCAGCCTACCATTCGTCGTCCTACAATACAATTGCAGTATTTCATATCAATAGCTTCCCTTCATACTGTACTGTCAACTAAAATGTAACAGAAATATATTTTCCTGCTCTTATGTCGGGATTATATCACACCTCTAGGTAGCCAGATTGTGGTGGTTTTCATCGTCTAAAGGTCGTCGGATTAGGGTATTGCAGTGTCCATTGGCTATCCCACAATTCACACAGCGATTCATATCCATAGCGTGGCGGTCGTAAGATCCAAAAGATTTCAGAGTCCAGTGAGGAAGCGATGGTCGTACAAAGTAGGCAGAGTCAAAATCAGAGAAAAACAAAACAGTAGTCGTTGAAAATATCAAACAAACGGGAAAATATTCAAAACGTCGATGCGTTATGACACGAACGTAATGACAGAAGCGAATGGTTTTTTTTTTATGTTTTTTATTTAATGGCCTGATTTTGCGATGACAAACAGAAGCAAAAATGCAAAAAATCATTAGACAAGGTGTGATTGTCAATCAGCTGTCACATCTCTGATTTAAAATATGATTGATTTTAATCGATTAAGGATCCAAATCTTATTTTTTTTTTAATTTTTCTCCACTTCCGGAGTGTCAATTAATTTATTATTTGCTATTCTAAAAATTAAAAAAAAAATGTAATTTTTTAGATCACATCTCAATTCTTTACGTGTAGGCCCAAAAGTTTCATTCTCCTTTCCATTTTACACTTTGATGTTAGATGTCGGTAGGTAGTATAATACTAGATGTATGGAAATTGATTAATTCTGCTTTTGTGTTTCTGAAGCCTGTTACCTGTTATTTGAATTATTATGATACCATCGTGATTTACTTGGTGTCTCACTGTAGGCGCGATGACCGACGGCTTACTTTAGACCCTTACTGAATATATTGTATATTAAATGTCTTGGATAAAATAAAAAAGATGAATAAGTAGTCTATTTAATATTGTTTAATTATTATTTTTCTAATTAGCCAATAATAAGTAAATTGGATTTTAGAGTAAAACACAAAGACACAATGATTTTTTGGTAATATATTTTCTGGATAGAGAGTGGTAATAATCGGTACTCGGACATCTTCGTACACGTAACCTGACCTCGTATACGGCACCGTCGTAAAAACTTATACCTACGTCAATTCTTTGCTGAATTTCAAATCTTTCAGTAACTTATTGATTTTAATTGAATATTGTTTTAAGACCAACCAAATCCATCTTTTACCGAAATTGTCATCATTTCATAAAATCTCTGGAATACTTACGTTCACGAATGTAATGTTTTACAATTAATACTAATCTTTTGCCTCGTATTATCTTCTAATAAAGTAGGATAGAATTTTTTGTTTATCTTATACTATGCATATAAAGATACAATATAATTTGATGACTTCTATATTTTTATTGTCAAGGGGCAAAATCTGGTACAAATGTAAGGTGTACCCAAATATAGTTCTCCGCTCGTACGCCGATCACATCCAAGATGTACCATCCAAGGTGTCCCAAACTGGGTGTATAAGTTTCATGGCTCATTTGCTGAATTGAGAGTCGTTTTATGGCGGCGTGCGGAATGGCGCACCTCTCGCGCCTAATCTTTATGTACGAATAAAACGAAACACTAAATGTGCGTCTTAAATAAACATAAGCTCCGAAACTGCTGGAGCTGACACAGGATGGGCCATAAAGGGCCTATTCACATATTGTTCATCAACTATCGCGAAGGTATTACTCGTATGGAAACACGCTTTATGTTGATACATGATAATCATCAAAACATAACACATACAGGTACAGTGTCAATCTAATAAATACTGCTTGAACCAAATCAATATACTCGTATACTATACATAAATAAATGTGAGCAAATATCTCTCTGCTCTGCGGAGTTCGTTAAGTATGGATTAGCTTTTTGCCAATTACGATTTTGCATATTGTAATGATTGCGTTCTAATTATATTATAATTTGTATATAACTTGAATATTTGATAGTGCGTGTTTATTGTAAACTAGTACTTATCATTGACTTCGTCCGTGTGGACAAAAGGAAATAAATGAGTAGAGTGATGTAATATTGACTATAGTCTTCGATAAATAAACTATGTAAAGCAAAATTAATTATTAAATTCGCACCAGGTTCCTGAGTTTACCGCGTTTAACCAAACAAACTCTTCATCTAAAAAAAAATATTAGTATAGTCTCGTCTTTTAAAATGGTGATGGCCTCTAAAATATCTATTTTATTGATATTCCGTCGTTATTTTACACCCAGTCGGGTGTGTGTCAGTCGCCGCGTCGTGCGTCGTAGGACTCGAGATAGCTATCATCTATACTAATATTATAAAGTGCGTTAATTTGATAATTAAAGTATACGATATAACGATGTTCCGGCGTTAAAAGAGTTTTGAAGTAAAGTCACGCTCAAATGTAAAAATAAAATAACGCCCGAACATCGTTATATCTTATAAAAGTCTACCGCGACGAGGCACAATATTTTATTATATAATAGAAAGATATGAAATATAGATGACATTTAACATATTGTTTGGATGTTGATAATATTGAGAATATATCAATATCTACTGATAATTAGTTTATATTAAGCCGTGTACCATGACGACGCCATAAAGCTCCCATTACAGCCGAAAGTTATAAATTAGCAATGGCTTTATTTGGCCGCTCATTTGGGCGTATTGCGCGTTTATTAATTCTCCGGTCCCCGTATCGCTCGATAATTAGTTTTCCATTTCCCGCCGATAAATAATGAAAACGTGTTGAAACTTCACAATAAAACTGTTCCCCTTAACTCAGCCGCGCGCTTCCTAACGCGCGGCATTAGGAACGTTTAATTTGTTCGGAATTCGCATTTCACCAACTCAATTAGAAAGCTATAGACGATTTAGTATTATATTTAAAATATTTGAAAACAAAATATTTGTTGGGTGAACTGGAAAGTTCAATTTGTGAATTTAATTTTGCTCTCTTCGAGGCATTCCGTAATATTTCAGGGCAGCTTTTGCTCGAACGTTTCCCGTGACGAGCTTAGTGGGAGCTAATATAGGAACTCTGTAAAGTGTTTCTATTCCATCGTAATCTCGTTACCGACGAATATTGTGAAACCATTTTTAAAAAAGTAGGTATTCAATAGAATTTTGAGGCCGTAATTATAAAGCAGGCGCATCTAAGTTTTAAATATTTTTTTTCTTTTATATGTACCTATAAATTTCCATTTTTCGAGTTTCCTCTTACTCGTAATGTAAATTTTGACGTCTCCCAAATTTTCCTAATTCTAGTGCAAAAGAAATAATAGAAATATATTATAGGTTTTGAATACACAGCGACTTTCATTCAAAATGCGACAAAATTGATACATAAACACTAATATATTTTAATTGCGTTGACTTAGAAGCTTATTTTTTTCTACTCTAAGAGGCGTATAGTAATCAGTTTATCTTATATCGATACCGCCACGTGATCTGACAGACTTCACGCTGCGCGCACGCGCGATTCTTCACGCTGTATCCCGCAGTCGTTATTTTAATTTATATTTTCGTTTCTTCGCTCTTTGGTGTCGAGACAAAGCGCAATGAACTCCAGAATTCGTTGGAAAGTGGAGAATGGAGTGTCTTAACACTAGGTTCCCTCTACTTACCCTGCTACGAGCGGGATAAAGTACCACTCAACGATTAATTATGCGGATATATTAATTGAAAAATCGAACAAGCGCGAGTCGGGCTCGACCACCGAGGGTTCCGTACAAATATTGAATGTGTCCAGCTTTTTCTAAAATTCAAGCTTAGCTTAGCCAGAGAAAACCCTTTCATCTGATACTTCATTTGAACTAGCGGCTTTAATACCAAATTTTTCCCCCCTTTTAAGACATTTTTTTTTTTAATTTAACCAAAAATGAATTGTGTTCAGATATTTTCTTGAACTAGTACTACCTGTAGATGCTAGCTGCCAAATGTCATTATAGTAGGTCAACCGAAAGTACCCTATTAATTTTGATTTCCTTTATAGTGTCGATATATCGCGTTTTTGCGATATATACGGCCCTATTTTTTTTTAAGTAAATGTATATAGATCATAGATCTGAATTGGTTTGAATTTCAACTCGATATCTCCAAACGTTTCTGGGATAAAGGCTCTTGACAGACAGACAGACTTTAACCTTGGTTCCTTTTTTCCTTAAAAGTTACGGAACTCTAAAAAAACAATTATATAAAATACACTTAGTTTACATGGCAATTCCACTTGCGTATAAACGTGTGTACTGAGCTCCAACTAGAGTTAAGATAATATTAGCAGATATTGGCTGGATGCTGCGAAGATGCGGGCCGTTAAAGTTTATCCGCTTTAATTAAAACGGAGTTACTTTGATCTACGGGTGCCGTACGGCGCCGTGCACCTGCATTATCTGCAGCTTTTGAGTGATATATCGTTGTTTTATTAAGTTATAATTGCAATTAAATTATAATAAGTATTGAGGCCGCCGTGGCGTAGTGGGACAGCGTTTAACTGTATAACACGTCAGTTGCGGTTTCGTTTTTCACTAAGGGGAATAAATTATTTTATTTCCCCTTGCTTTGGTAAGAATACAGAACACTATGCTGAGCTCTGCCAATCACCACGTAATGTCTCGATAATTAAGCGGTGCGTGTTAAACGGAGTGTCTTAATACTAGGTTCTCTCTGCTTACCCTACTATACCTGGAACGTAGGGTGAAGTCACAGACACAATACTCTGAATGCAAATATTCATATATTTAAACATCTCTAAGACAATAGGAGCTGTAATCCCCTTGAACTGTTTCCAATCATGTAAGTGTCATTAATGTGACAGTTGACTAATTAGCAAATATATGTTTATACAATGGAATGCTGCAGGGAGGAGGGGCCAGTCGTAATGTAATACCAATATTGATAATTGATAATATTGTCTTATCATTTAGGAACAGTGATAAGGGTATTTGTCGTGGCGCAGTGGAGAAGTGGCGCTTTGTGTGAGAGTGTATACGTAAGAGAAAGGGATGTCAAGCAGAAAATAAGAAGCGGCTTACCATTCCACAGGAAGTTATAACTTCAATTCTCCGAGTGGAAATGGAATCCTCAACTGGCGCATTTACAGCCAAACACTGCGCCACGACGGTTGACAAAATATATGAATAGAAAAATATATAGTAATTTGAATGACCCGCCCATTGTTGTAGTAGCGGCGACGCGCGACGGCTACTGCGGGCCGCGTCGCCGTTTACTTGTTTACAATAAATAAAACAACGTCACGACAGCGCAGTTGAGACTGACACTGCTAATTGGACACGACACGGTAGTTGTAAGTTTGGAAAATTTGTCCAAATATATTGTAGTTTAATATTGAAATTAATTTCTTTAGCTGCTTTATTAATATTTTATTATTAAGTAAATTAACAGCTTCGCGCTTTTCCTCATAGCAGAGGCAGGGTAAGAGCAGGGTATAAGATAGGGCTAAAACACTCCGTTCCTCACTTTCCATCGAATTTTAGAGACATTGCGTGTAGTGTGGCGGAACTGTATGCCGCGATGCGTCTTCTAAAACGGGGAAATGAAAAAACAATACATATTAATTACTCTCCCAAATGAGTCAATTAGATCCCCGAAAATCGAACCCAGAACCATCCCAGTCCCATTGCTCTACGACGACATTTTTTTTCGACTTAAAGTGTTATTATTATTTTATTGGTATTTCAAAATTAATCGTAATATGAAGAGCGAAGTGTTTAATACTAAATTATAACCTGCTAAATGTAAGGATGTGTGAAGCTACACGAATGTTCGTTACAGCAGTCAGCGACCAAACATGTGACTTTCGAGATAGAACATCTATTTCCAACAAATTCACTTTAACACAGAAACAAATTAACTAATTGAATCTGAGACATAAACAAAACACGCCGAGGCGCTAACCTCAAGTGCGGGGCCCGAAAGTTTCACTGCCGAGAAATAGCCGCAACGTACAAGTGAAATTAATCCAGTAAGTAACCGAGGCTCGCTTGGAACAGGCCAGGAATTCGGTGAGTTGAGGGCGGCTGAGGGCGGCTGAGGGCGGCCCGATGACGCGCCTGCAAGTACCTGAACACGCCAGGAATGTATGAGCTGGACTGTCACAAGACTAGGACTAAACATGTCTGTCATAATGATTTGTTTTTCGATTATTTTACAAATTAAATCTTTTTAATAACTTTTAAGTGTTATTTCACACTTCACTAGAGAAAAATGTTTTTTTGCTATTACTATTATTTACTTTTTAGTTTTTTTTCTAATTATTGCAGTAACAATTACTGTATTTAAAAAGTAAATTGAATTAGAAACCTTGGAACATTTAGAAGTAATTATATAACATATGTAACTATTGTGGACTCAATTTTTATTCAGAAAATATTTAAATCTCTGAAATCGGCAAAGAATACAAGAAACGATTTTTTAATATAGAATTTTCACTACCGTAGGTAGTAAGAAATACTTAGGTGAAACTTCTGTTCATAATATTTATTTATATTGAGTATTTACTCATAAATATATGCACATATGTATGTATAGATTTCTCTTCCATTTTCATGTTATAGCCAAGACTATATATAAGCTAGATAGCTATCTAGCTTCACAGCGTGAAACTAGATAAATTAGATTTAGAGGCTGATTAAGGTTGAAAATGCATTTATTTCCAAAATCATAATAAATTTCCTAATGAACTTATTTATTATGACCAAATTCTATATGGTTACAGAGTCTGTCATCGTTCTACGAACGGACAGAGTTTGCAGAACTTTTGTTCTTACTTGAATTAATTAAAAAAATATTTGAGATCAAACTTGAACAAAGAAAGGTTAATCCTATTAAAAAAACAAAAACACCTTTAAAAGTTTTTTCTTGTATCAAGACATTGTACTGTCATCGGATACAAAAAAAAGCAAAAAAAGTATTTATTCTTTTAAATAAAAATATTTGAAAACCTTTTTTTCTTAGTTTCATCCTATATCCCGCTTATAACAGTGTAGGCAGAGCAGATGGCACCTGGTGTTAAGACACTTCGTTCCCCACATACGGTTACATTACAGATTGAGTGTTAGTCTTGTTATCAGAGCGAAGAAATGAAAATAATGTATTCTCCCAGTAGGAATCGAACCCATGACCGCTGCGCATTCAGACGCTGCGTTACTGCGCCATGACCCTAATTGTAGACGGATTATACATACGACTATATAATATTTTTTTTATTCTGTATAGTTCACAAAGACGACCCCTACTAAATTAAAAATAACAACCAACACGTCAAAACTAATAAAGGAGTCCAAAGACTTATGTTTAATCAAATTTAATGTAACTAGAGCACGCCGCGCCGTATCGCAGCCGATTTAGTTATTAGTCCAAACTTTCCCACTTATACA
>JAJHJA010001441.1:0-28168 GCA_021202915.1 Heliconius himera | reverse complement strand
TAGCGAGGAAATTATATTAAAATAAGTCATTTTTCCGAGTGCGGCGTTGAATTCCGCCACTCAACACGCAATGCCTCCAAAATTTGTGCGGAAAGTGGTCAACGAAGTGACAACTGATGATTGATGAACTGATAATGATGATTTACTGCAAAAATATCAGCATATTAAAATTTTGCGGAAAGTTTTAGACAGGCAGGTCTAGTATGGATATCACATATATGAGAATGCAGAAAAAGGTGCTGAGGTGGTTTGGCCACATGAAAGAATGAGTGATAAAAGAATCGATTTATGAGAGAAGAGTGAGTGGTAAGAGAGGCAGGTAGACCTAGGATTGACCTTCGAAACACAGTGTCTATTATAATGGAGGAAGGTCAAGTTAAGGTCAGGTAAACAACACGAGGATCCTCCGTAGATCGAACCTACACCTAATTTGTTTAATCAGACCATCAATTGAGCATAAATGGTTTTTATTACACAGTAGTACTAGTAATACTTTTAAAAAAATCAACAACACGTTGTATCCCCTAAACAGCAAGATAGGCATAGGAACCCAGTGTTAAGACACTCCGTTTTCCACTTCTTGCCGATTTCTGGAGGCATTCCGTGTCCATAAAACTCCATTATATTAGATTAATATTTACACAAAAAAAAACACTGTAGGCTGATAGTAATTACGAAGGAAACTGTCTCACATAAATCTTCCGGGCTTTTAGTCACAGAATGTGTATTTTTATCTTGACATTTTCGAACTAAATTTTTTTATGAAATTCTTAACATTCGAGCCAAGAGCTTTAAATTTTTTAGTGTCTCATCTAAGCTTTGTGAAGGGCGCTTCACAGAGACTCTCAAAGAATGAAATGAATGAACTCAATTTTAGGGGTACGTTGAGTTTTGTAAATAAATTCGTCCTCGTTTAGATAGAACAGTTGAAATATTTGACTATACTTAAGCTGAATGTGAAGGGTAATTACGAAAATGTAAAATATAAGTTATAGATGACTTAAAAAAAGAAAGTGGGGAGTGTCTTAACACTAGATTCCCTCTGTCTACCCTGCTGTGTGCAGGATATAGCGTGAAGCTGGTAAACAAAACAGTTAACTTAAAATAGTAACTAGTATTGTGGGGAACGGAGTGTCTTAACACTAGGTTCCCTCTGTCTACCCTGCTGTATACGGGATACACTACACTACACTACGTTCCCCACTACACTACACTACGTTCCCCACTTTCTGCCGAATTCTGAAGGCATTGCGTGTTGAGTGGCAGAACTCACCGCCGCACTTTGCTTCGACACCAGAGCGAAGAAATGGAAATATAAATTTAAGTAAATATTTAATCTCCTCGAGTGGGGATCGAACCCACAACCAGTCGATTTACAGTCACACTTTGTGCTGCGCCACGACTGGCCTCTACTGACGTATAAAAATGAAACTACATTTAATAAATAACTGTATGGGAGAAAACTTCCATCATAGAATGTCCTTGTCAGAAACAGATTACTCGCTTCCGTCACATACGAAGGGGGAATAACTTGCAATAAAATGGAGAACAAAATATCTGTTTTAGTTCGAAATAAGATATCATCGTGACACAGTTTCTATGTTGATAATGGTAGTGGCTACAAATCGGTTTAGAACATTTTTTGTATAAGACTGTTCCGTTACTGACTGACAGACTGTTTTCTAGGATTTACTAGGATATAGCACTAAGAAAAAGTTCTCTGGTTCTTACACAACTTATTCTTGATCAATGACCACTTTTATGTCATTCTTGGTAGCAGGGACCACTATACTTGTCGGTATACTAAAAATGAACTGTGATAATTAAACAGAAACTTCGCCTCATCATCCCCAGTCATAAAATTAAAATCGTATGCGGACCGTATTTAGGCTTTTGCGGACTCCACTGGTTGGGAACCACTGTTATACAGGAATGAGAGGAAGTTTTTTTGGTTATTAAACAAAGTTACGAACACTTATTAATTAGCTTACAGTATGTATTAGCTTCACGCTGTATCCCTCATAAAGCAGAGGGACACTCCATTCCCCACTTTCGGCCGATTTTTCGAGGTATTGCGTGTTGAGTAGCGGTACTCAACGCCAGGCTTTTGCCTTGGTGCCAGAACGAAGAAAATGAAAATATTAAGAAATAATAATTCATTCCCTCGAGTGGATATGGAACCCACAACCGTCGCGTTACAGTCACACTCTTACGCATCAATATATAAAAAATAATAAATAAAATAGAATGATATGAGCGGGACAGAGTGAAGCTTGGCACAGTGAGACAGTATGCGTCATTGTATTATAAATCACAGTTGCTTGAACTTACTTCCGCCACGCAATGTCTTGAAAATAAGCGAAAGGCACAGAACATAGAGTCTTCTCACTATTTTTTTTTTTCAATTTATATTGTAAAACACAATATACAGAGTGAAGCAAACATTTAGAACAATCAATACTAACAATCAATCCTAAAATAAAAAAAAATATCGACAAACCAATCCACTATCAAAAAGGATGATATCAAGAATTTGATTTGTCGTTTAAAATGATTGTCCTCAAGATGGACCGGAGTGGAAACTTCTTAAACTTGGGCTGATCTATTTTGTTCCTTCCAACTTACTGTGACAGATAGATAGTAAAAGGCAAGTTTGGCCGTAAATTCGGCTTACTCCTCTAAAAGTGTCACGCGTAAGTTTTCAAAAGAAAAAGTTTTAGTATGATATACGTAAAAGCGACATTTGGTGGATCCGTAATACAGTATTGGCTCCAATCCGCGGATAAACTCCGTCTTATGTAAAAAATCTGCTTTGCTGAATAAAATAGTAACTGAAAGTTGTACTGTTACTATTTCAATGTTTGATATATTGATATATATATATATTTTTGTAGAAGTTTTGGAGTAGTTTAAATTTTTATGAAAATATGAGTAAAGGAGATCATATTGGCGCAGTGGTACAGCATTTGACCGTAAACGTGACGATTGAGCCTTCAATTCCTACTCTGGGGAGTCAATTAATTATTTTTTTCTTTCCTCGCTCTGAATATAACAAAACACAAAGCTGCGTTGAGTTCCGTTATTTAACACGCAATATCTCAGAAATTGGCTGGTGCATATAACGCATAATATTATAGTTTAGTTTAATTCCACCTTAATCATAAGAAGTTACGATTGGAAATCAAATCTAACATGCCTATAATTTTCAAATTTTCCTAGATAACAATAGATTTTACAATTTCTATAGCGACATATAGGATAGTAACAATAAACTAAAAATTTTCATATTGCCAAGACGAAAGGTGGATTTATACTAAAAGATGGAAGTGAGATTACTATTACACAGATACCGTTGTTGTGTGTTTGTCTGTCCGTCTGCCACTAGGCTATATCTCTCTTAATAGTTAAACAGGTGAAATTTTCACAGATTAATTTTTTTATGTTACCGCTATAACAATATTTAAATGAGCTCCACAGACAATTTTTTTGGCATTTCTTATAAATAATGGTATGGTATGGGACAAAGGATTTCGTGTAGGAATACGATGCATATTTGGCAAGTTTTTTCTTAAATCAATTAAATTTCTTAAAAAATTGAAAACAAATAATTATTATTAAACTTAATTTTCAAATCAATCTAAATGTCTACGAATCCGAATGTTACGTTTTATCGAGGCATTGGGTGTCGTATTATAAACGTAAGGATCGTAAGTTTGATCCTTACTTACTTATTCTAACTTAATTAATAAATATATTAACATAATTTTTATTGAGTTTCCTCACTCAACACGCACCTTGCAAATTGGGGACGTGAGATGGAATGGGAAGTAGGTTCCCATTCATAACATAGCTTACCATTAACTTACAAATGTAAAGCGAAAGGGTTACCACGTCCACTATAATAAAAACAAACGAAATATTTCCCCAATTCCAGACTTATATAGAATTCCGGCCTTTGTTTCGGCCGAACGCGCTCTGATAAAACTATAAAACTAGTAGTGTATCAATCAAATTGTCTAACAGTCAGAATGTTAAGTATTAAGGGGTTGTAAACGTGACGATCGTGGGTTCGATCGTTACTTAATTAATAATTATATTAACATTATTTTTATTTATATATTGTCTATCAGAAAAGCACAGCGTTGAGTATTGCCACTCAACACGCAACTTCTTGCAAAGTGAGAACTCCACGTTCCCGTAACGGAATGGAAGGGAACCTACTCGTAACATAGCTTACTATTAACTTTCAAATGTAAAGCGAAAGGGTTACCACGTCCACTATAATAAAAATAAACGAAATATTTCCCCAATTCCAGACCATTATAGCGTATGTTATGCGAATCCTTGCTATCGTGCTTCGGCCGAGTGCGCTCTAATATAACTTTAAAACTAGTAGTATATCAATCAAATTGTCTACCAGTTCGGATATTAAGTATTATGGGGCACTAAAGGTCAGGCTGTAAGCGTGATGGTCACGGGTTCGATCCTTACTTAATTAATAATTATATTGACATAATTTTTAATTCCCCGTTCTGTTAGCAGAAAAGTACGGCGTTGAGTATTGCCACTCAACACGCAACTTCTTGAAAACTTTGAAATTGGGAACCCCACGTTCCTGTAACGGAATTGGAGGGAACCTACTCATAACATAGCTTACTATTAACTTACAAATGTAAAGCGAAAGGGTTACCACGTCCACTGTAATAAAAACAAACGAAATATTTCCCCAATTCCAGACCATTATAGGGTAAGTTATGCGAATCCCGGCCTTGCTCTCGTGCTTCGGCCGGACGCGTTCTAATAAATTTATAGTCGTAAATTCTTGGCTTCCATCGAAATCGTTTGTAGGTTATAATGATTTGTGTACTGAGAAAGGAATTTGGGATCGGTTCGTGATTTTATATGCTCTTTGTTGCTTTTTGAAGGAATTGTATTTTTTTTATCAGCTTCACGCTGTATCCCGCACACAGCAAGGTAGGCAGGGGGAACCTAGTGTTACGACACTTTGTTCCCCACTTTCTGCCGAGTTCTGGAGGCATTACGTGTTGAGTGGCGGAATTCAACGCTGCGCTTTGCCTCGACACCAGAGCGAAAAAATGTAAATAAGCATTTCACTTCCTCGAATGGGGATAGAACCCACAACTAATCGATTTTACAGTCACACTTTGTGCCCCTGCGCCACGACTGGCCTGTTGTATATTTGTTATTACCATTTCTATATTAAACAGATAATGTATCAATAATTAAATTTCTATTAATACACTATTTGGTATAGGTACTTTATAAAAAAAACACCTTTAAGTTTTTTTCATATACTAGGATAGGCAGAAGGAAGCTAGTGTTAAGACACTCCGTTCTCCATTTTCTATATGTTGAGTGGCGGAACTCAATGCTGCGTTTTTCTGACAAAGCGAAGAAATAAAAATTATCTTAATATATTTATTAAGTAAGAATACAAATATTTATGTTTTTTATTTATATTTAATTTCTTCTATTGGAAATCGAACCCACAACCTGTATATAACATACTGTATCAATGTAACTAATGTAGTGTGTAAATAATAAAAAATATTATCTTTTTGTCAAATTAAATATCATTTTTTTTTGTTTACTTTATATAAGGTAAGAATGAACAGATACATAAGCTAGTTAAGGCCTTACACTATATACCTAAAAAGGAATATAAGAAATAGGATTTTTTAAGATAAATCGCATATACCTAAACCCAAAGGATTTACTAGAAACCAATGTAGAAATCAGTTATTTTCCATTTGTATCGAGAAATAGAATCTTGAGTCGGGTTGTGTTTTCACCCTTACGCTGTTAAATAACAAAATATATTTTGTGATTTTTTTTCTGTTGGTATAACTCACTTATAGAATGGTAGCCATGTAGAATAGAGGTTTGCAAAAAAAGTTTATTATATTTCTTTTTATTTTACAAGAGAGGAATACGTTGTTGTTTTAGTTTTACGCTGTATTCCGCACACATCAATGTAGGCAGATTAAACCTAGGGACTTAGTGTTAAGACACTCCGTTTCCATAAAGACACTTCCATCCACCACTTTTAGCCAAATTCTAAAGGCATTGCGTGTTAAGTGAATTCTTGCGCTTTGCGTCGTTATCAGAGCGAGAAAATAAAAATATGAAGTATCTCATTTCCTCTCAAGAGAGTCGAACTCACTATCTACTGTATTTACAGTCACACGCTTATTCCCCTGCGCCACGACTGGCCTCGTCCAAGCCACGACGATCTCGTTTAAAGTCAAACGCTTTCCCGCAGTGCAAAGCGTTTCTTTTTTCGTTTTTCTTAATAAAGTTATGTAGTTAGAATGAAATTTAGCATTTAGAACTTGTTTGTCTTTATATAATTACGCATCTTCTACTATTTTTCAAGGTAAAAAATTATGTTTTATGTAAAGATTGTCTTCGTTATTTGAATTTTCGCTTTGTTTGGTTAAAATTAACCCAACGAAATAAATCAAATCAGCTTCACGCTATATCCCGCATACAACAGGGTAGGCAGAGAGAACCTAGTGTTAAGACACTCCGTCCCCCACTTTCCACCGAGTTCTGGAGGCATGGTTTGTTGAATGGCCTTGTTGATTGCCTCGACACCAGAACGAATTTATATATATTTCATTTCCTCGAGTGGGGATCGAACCCACAACCAGTCGGTTTTACAGTCACACTTTGTACCCCTGCGCCAGAGGCCACGACTGGCCTCAACCCAACCAACGAACCCAACGAATATTAAATAATTTAATATTAACATTTTCTGAATTGTGTTGTGGGATTATTTTCGTTGTCGGGATCGAATTTACAATAAATGCTTGCACAGATAATTACTCTCTCTCTCTGTTGCAACATTGTTAATTTATTAATAAAATTACTGAACATTTCGAGGCGGTCGTGGCGCTGTATCACAAGGTTGTGACTGTAAACGTTACGGATATGGATTCGATTTCCACTCGGGGGAATGATTTATTTCATATATTTTTATTTTTTCGCTCTGGTAATAAGGCAAAGAGCGGCGTTGAGTTCCGCCACTTTTTCTGAAATTCAAGCTTAACTTACCCAGAGCCGTTTCGTCTGATACCTGACTTGAACTAGCGGTTTTAATCTCAATTTTTGCCCCCTTTGAAGGTTATTATGTTTTTAGGATTTAACCACAAATATATACTTTTCAGATTATTATCTGAACAAGTACTGTAGATGCAAGCTGCCACATTTCATAATTCTAGGTCAATCGGAAATACCCTATGAATTTTGATTCCTTTTATAGTGTCAAAATACGCGTTTTTAGCGATATAAACTATAATATCTTTTTTCTAAGTAAATATAGAAATATATTTTTTAACAGGAAATCATGGGTTCATAGATCTGAGTATATAATTTGAAATTCAACTCGATATCTCCAAACGTCCTGATAAAGGGTCTTGACAGACAGACAAATAGATAGACAAACAGACAGACGGCCAACAGAGTGATCTTATAAGGGTTCTTATTTTTTTACATAAAAAATTACAGAACCCTAAAATACTGAACTGTAAAGATAATGCAAAAAAGATTGCCATCTCACCTCTACAATGTGTTAAAGTAACAGTGTATTGAAATGTGAAATAGATAAATGGTTCACTTCAGTTGATAAATAGGTCTTGAATACAGGTACTTTAGGCATCCTTTATACTTGGCCCATACAAGTAGTGTTAATGTACGTAAAATTGAAAATCATTATATGTAAAGACTAACAATGTATTATTGTGCTAAAATTTCATATTTTGGGGCCAGACGAGGCGCAGGGGCACAGGGTGTGACTGTAAAATCGACTGGTTGTGGGTTCAACCCCCACTCGAGGAGATAAAATATTTACTTACATTTATATTTTCATTTCTTTGCTCTGGTGTCGAGGAGACGTGCTGCGTTGAGTTTCGCCACTCAACACGCAATGCCTCCAAAACTCGGCGGAAAGTGGGGAACGATGTGTCTTAACACTAGGTTCCCTCTGCCTACCCTGCTGCGTGCGGGATATAGCGTGAAGCTGATTTATTTATTTTATTTATTTAATTTCTTATTTTCTTTGTAATATTTAATACAGAAGATAACATTTTTTGATTAATTATATTTGGTCTATATATTATGTTAAATTATAAGAAAATCTTCTTGACGAAACTACAACGTGTTTCTAAAAAATATAATAAGAAAATAAGAAAGTTAATATTGCCTAACGTAAACCAATTTTAAGCGTCATCTAGACCTATGCCGACTTCAGTTCTTTCACTCAACATGCAATGCCTCGAAAATTAGGCGGAAAGTGGGGAACAGAGTGTCTTACACTAGGTTCCCTCTGTCTACCCTAAGAGTTATAGCTAATAAAGACCTATAACTAAGTATAAAGAATTCGTACATTATTGATAGACTGGCAGACAACACACAGATAAACCTACTGGATTTATCAAATTGAAATTTTACATGGGATTGTAGGGGAGAACTAATAGGGAAAAGGCGGTCGATGAGTCTTTTTTTTATCCCCAGATACCTGTCTTGTATTTTGCAGTGTAGAAAAAAGAAGTTTGTAACGCAACATTCAAATATTCATAGCATTGCACTTTGTTTAACGAGATTTTTTTTTCAGGTTCACCTTGCATGAAACTCATAGCAGGGTAGGAGCTAAAAATACCTAATGTTAAAAAACACCGTTCTCAAATTTTCGTCCAAATTCCGGATTTTGCATATTGAATGGTAGAAACTAAAACTGTACCTTGTCTTATCAAAGCTGGGAAATGGAGATAATGTTTTCCATCGAGTAGGAATCAAACCCACAGTCATCACCATGACCTCTACATTTTTACCTTTTATTTATCTTCGCTGTATCCCACATTTAGTAGGGTAGGCAAAAAGTACCGGAGTCTAGTGTTAAGACAATCCTTTTACGTCTTCCAGAAAGCTTACAAAAAAATAATCGGTGTTGTTAGTATCCGAGCGATTTAGTTTATTTGTAATAATATATTTAGTTACAGTTATAAAAAAGAGAATTTTAGACAAGTTAAATTTAGTAGTTACTGATTATATGTTATTATGCTATATTGTAATTATTCTGTAAGAACCTCCCTGAGGGTAAAGGTCTCCGCCAAATTGAGCCAATTTTCTCTGGATAACGCTGTTAGCATCCAGTTTGGTCCTGTTGTGCGTTAAGCATTGTCCTCCCATCTTTTGCAAAGCCTCCCTTTCCTTCTCTTGCCCACTGGCTCCTTCCATTCGGTCACTCTTTTTGTCTACTTTTAGTGTAAGAGCTTGTTTTAAAACGTCTGTTGCTTTTGTGATGTTGCATATTTCTGTATGCCTTATTTTATTTATTAATTTTATGCTTAGCATACTCCGCTCCATTCCGCGTTCGCTCGTTATAATTTTATTCGTAAATTTTTTATTGATTGACATTTTGATCGATTGAGACCGGTCGTGGCGCAGGGGCACAAAGTGTGACTGTAAACACGACTGGTTGTGGGTTCAATCCCTATTCGAGGAACTGAAATATTTATTTAAATGTATATTTCCATTTCTTTGCTCTGGTGTCGAGGCAAAGCGCGGCGTTGAGTTCCGCCACTCAACACGCAATCAACACGCAATGCCTCCAGAATTCGGCGGAAAATGGGGAACGGATTGTCTTAACACTAGGTTCCCTCTGCCTATCCTGCTGTGTGCGGGATTCAAAGTGAACCTGATTTTTATTGAACTTCCCCGTCTGACAAGCATATGTGAGACATGATATACGAAAAGAAGTCCTCTATCTATACAAGCAATCAAAACATTTTTTGCCCTACAAACAAGAGCCATCCACTTTTTGCCGTAACAGGTTAGGCTGACATGCTATGTATTCACTACGTGCGACTTCTTAGCGGACTGGGAAACTCCCATGAATAATGATACTGTTTTTGTTGCTAAGCCTCTATACGGCAGTCGCGAACACGTCGCACGATAATGTTTGTATGAGGAAAATTAAAGTTCTCCTGCAATAAATCAACAGTGACTGGTCACTAATCACTTAATCTTTTGTCTGACACACGGACAGATGGGTACGGAGTGTCTTAACACTAGGTTCCCTCTGCCTACTGAAGCTTTTTATAGATCTTGGGCACTTTGTATATATTTTTTTTCTCTATCTCTCCCGCATGAGAGAAAGTGCATGCGGCTAAAAACAATTACAGGTAAATTTCAATTATTTAGTCTCCAATCGATTAGAATCTGTTACTCCCGATTGACCGTTCAGCCATTTAACATTAGATCACAGGTTTTAACGTTATAATCTATTCTATATATATGTATATCCAAAATGGAAATGCACACGACATTTCGACAGATAGCTATAAACTTAGGTTATAAACATGTCGGCACTGTGTACATTACATGTTCTGGTTGAAGTAACTCTGTACCAACGTACAGTTATATATACATATATATTGAATTAATATTTAACAAATTAGTACCGAGGCCGTCGTGGCGTGGCCGTCGTGTCCAGAAGCGTTGTGGTTGTGGGTTCGAGTCCCAATAAACTCGAAGCAATGAAATATATATTATGATCGGAATTGAGGCCGGTCGTGGCGCAGAGGCACAAAGTGTGACTGTAAAATCGTCTGGTTGTGGGTTCGATCCTCACTCTTGGAAGTGAAATATTTATTCACATTTATATTTTCATTTCTTCGCTCTAGTGTCGAGGCAAAGCGTGGTGTTGAGTTCCGCCACTCAACACGCAATGCTTCCAGAATTCGGTGGAAAGTGGGAAACGGAGTGTCTTAACACTAGGTTCCCTCTGCCTACCCTGCCGTGTGCGGGATACAGCGTGAAGCTGATTTATTTTATTTTTTTTTAACAAATTAATACTGAGACCTTCGTGGCGTGGCGCTTGTGGCCACAAGGGTGCGACGGTTGTGGGTTCGAGTTTATTATGACCGGAATATACTACGTGCGATGGAATATCCTGCGCGCGAGCAAGATTCTTCCTATGTTAAAAGAGTATCGACATCCACCACCACCGTGCTCAAACGTATAAGAGCTAATTCGGCAAAAGACCACCATTCCAGGTCAAGAGTAATAAAGCTAATTCGAAAAAAGAAGGGTTCGCCCTCTT
Organism: Heliconius himera; assembly: GCA_021202915.1. Taxonomy (NCBI): domain Eukaryota; kingdom Metazoa; phylum Arthropoda; class Insecta; order Lepidoptera; family Nymphalidae; genus Heliconius; species Heliconius himera. The sequence continues at coordinate 17,043 of JAJHJA010001441.1, read as the reverse complement.
TTGACGGGTCGGTCGGTATCGTGCGTAAGGGTGGTTGGCGTTGATACTGTGAGGTCGTTCCATATTGTTATTTTTTTTATAAAAACTAACGATTATTTAATTATATTTGATTGTGTATTTATTTATTCACTCTGAAATATTGTTAGTATAAGTGAACTTTGTTATAAACTACACTCAATTCTGAATTGTCTTTTTTTATATTAAATATTTTTCATTCTAAAAAAAAATTTTTTTTAACAATAAAAATTGTAACGAAGTCAATCGCGATGTTAAGTTTCGCTACTAAACACGTAATGCCTTCAAAATTCGGCGGAAAGCGGTGAACGGAATTATCTTAATGGGAACAAAGTGTTTTAATTTTTTTATCATATTCCTCTGCTGCTTCTCTTTTCCTACACAGCAGGATAGGCAGACGACGTTCCCTCCTGTAACACCAGCGATATAGTGTTTGACTTGACACGTGACGGTTGTGGGTTCGATTCCGACTCGGAGAAATAATTTTAATTCCTAGATTTGGTAAAAGATCAAAACGTAACTAAAGTTAAACCACTTAACACGCAATGCCTCAAAAATTAAGCGGAATGCGGGGAATTCTACCCCGTCGTATGCGGGATACAGCGTGAAACAAAGTATTTAATAATATTCCTTATAATAATAGCAATCAAAACAAAAAGGAGAAGCGATTTCCTTAATGAAATAATAATTAGTAAGAATAGAAATAATTATGGCCCGTAGACAATTCTCTAGAGACATAACATAAAATCGCTACGTTATTGTTTAGAACAAAACAGGTCTATTGAGACTAGATGTATGAAAATGATATATATATTGATTAATTATTTTAGATGATTTTTAATTTACTTATTTAGAAAAGATATAGAAATTTGAACGTAGCGGAACTCGAACCCGCGCCTCCTGGAAACGGACCAGGTACTCTGACCACTAAGCCATACGTTCCTGATTCCTGAGTGCCTGGTCCGTTTTCAGGTGGCGCGGGTTCGAGTCCCGCTACATTCAAATTTTTATACGTTTTCTAAATAAGTATTTTTCTTTCCTAAGTGTGGAATAACACTTTTAAAAGATTTTTAATTTGTTTTATTTTTTTTTCTTTGAAGAAGCAAAAATAGTCGTTATTATAATGTAGTTAATAATATTAAGAATACAAGAAATTTTTAAAATTTATATTTTCGAATTTGGCAGTAAATGGAAACACAGTGTTGTAACACTAGGTTCCCTCTGACTATCCTGCTACTTGCGGGATACATAATTCCTTAAAAAAACACATTTCTCCATTATTCATTTTCAAAATCTATGTAAACCATCAACCTATGCATTCACCAAAGCTAAAAAAAAAAACAAAAAAACATTGTAATTGGAAAAGACTCACAGAGATTTTCGTATGGCTATAAACACGACGTAAACAAGATTAAGTAATAAAGTAAAAACAGAAACGATGTCGGGCTAAGTGAAGTACCTAATAGAAACGAGGATAACTTTCGATTACATGTTGGGTGTATTCAGATACATAATATTAATATTGCAATTGCGAAAGATCTCACAGTATAAGGGGTGTTTGTAGGTTCAAACTCTAAAAAAAAAACTCAGCTTCACGCTGTATCCCGCACACTGCAGGTTAGGCAGAGGGAAATTAGTGTTAAGATACTCCGTTCCCCATTTTCTGCCGAATTCTGGAGGCATTGCGTGTTGATTGGCAGAACTCAACGCCGCGCTTGTCCTCGACACTAGAGTAATGAAATGGAAATATAAATGTAAATAAATATTTCATCTGTAGGTTCGATTTCCAATATAGGTTTATTTAAACGTATAAAAAACATTGCGGCGTTGAATTCTGGCAATCATCAACATAAAATTTCAAAAAGCTCTGTGAAAAGTTGAAAATGTTATGCTGCCTCTGCCTATGCTGCTGCATATAAAAATGCGTGAAGATATGACTAGAAAAAGCGCAGTGTACCGCTTTACAAGTTCGACACGCAACCGCTACGACAGTAAGTACGACATTTTAGAAAGTTGTTTAATTCTATTAGAATTGTAAAAACTACCAATATTTTTATAGTTATTAAAATATTTTCTTGGATCAATAATTGCAAAAAAACTGTTTACGTAATACTTGAACGGTCCCCTACGACGGCGTCTCTGTTTTAGTTAGTTTGCACATTTTCTATAAAATTGTAGTACATCAGTAGGCTCTATTGCCAATCATTTCCACAGCGTATGCGATATAAGTTTGTTTTGGTATTTTTTACACGTTAATCGTCTAATTGTAAAAGAATTTTCCAAATTAGTCCCGTAGTTTCGGGGCCTATTCAACCCCCCACCCCCGCAGAGTCACGACACTACGGTGCGCGAGGCCACACACTCTGCATTTTTTATTATTACATGATTTTCTTTAGATTGATATTTTTAAATTCGTTTAATCTTCTGAATGGAATATCCGATTTTATTAATTTAAAAAGTAATTTATACGTATTAAAGTTATCTTTAATGAAATATAATTTAATGGGATAAGCATTAATGCAGAGGTATGAATAACATGTTTGCTTATCGTCGGCACTTTTGTCAACTAATAAAATATAAAAAAGTAGTTATATAGGCATAACTAAAGTAGTCGGGCATATGGTATCGCGGATTTTTTTATAGATATTGATGCGTTTTATAATACTATAGAACATTGTTTTGTTCTATCATCAATAGTTTTCGCAGCGCATGCAATGATAGAATTTTTAAGAAATTTTTTTTCACACCTTGGGTTACATTATTGTATTTTTATTACGGATCTCTATTTTCTTTGGAAATGTAATATAGCCTATGTTGGTAAGTGAAGATGCAGCTATCTTATAGTGAAAAAATTTCGGAAATCGATTCTGTAGTTTTTGTGTGAAAACAACACAAACAAACATACAAAAATACAAATCTTTCCTCTTTATAATATTAGTATAGTATAGATCTAAACCTATTACTACCACACAAAAAATCACACCAAAAATAGAAAAACGCCTAAGCAATCGCGATAAACGCAACGCTATTTCGTTTTCTATCAAGTAAAAGAAATTTGCCTCGTTCCGACGATACGAGGCCTAAGATTAACATGCTCAATGATTTATGCCCCAAGATGGCGTTGCAATAGCCCTCATCCCTTCTGGAGGAGCTGATAAATCAGCCGGTGCTTACAGTTTGGTGATTTATACGATGTTTTATAAATCCAACGGCTCTATAAAGGGACCTTGGTGTGGGAAAATACAATGCTAGGTTAACTTTGAAATTTTTTTTCTTGTGTGAAGCTATTGGTTTTTGATTTTTGGTTTGATATTTCCTTAGTTTAAAAACAATAAATCAGCTTCACGCTGTATCCCGCACACAGCAGGGCAGGCAGAGGGAACCTAGTGTTAAGATGTGTCTTAACACTACCACCGTACCCCACTTTCCACCGAGTTGTCAAGGAATTATGTGTTCAGTGGCGGAACTCAACGCCGCTCTTTGCCTCGACACCAGAGTGAAGAAATGAAAATATAAATGTAAGTAAATATTTTATATTCTCGAATGGAAATCGGACCCACAACCAGTCCATTTTACAGTCCACAGACTATGACTCCTGTGCCACGACTGGCCTCATTTCCGTTATTTTAATTTTTAATTACCTTGATTTTCAAACGCAATATTATATTACTTAATTAAAAAAAAGATTTCTATATCGTTTTTGATTTCAATATAATACACAACGTTTTTTATTTAAAACGCGCGTTTTTGTGAATTTATGTCTTAAGTGACAAATTCTCAAAAATTGGAAGAAAGCTGGACACAGACTATCTTAGCACTAGGTTCCCTCTGCCCCGGGAACCCGCAAACCTCAACTCACAATAAAACTTATTATAAATCACTTAACTTTAAATGTCTACTATTAATAGGTAATATATAAAAAATAAAAATAAAATAGATATACAAAAAGAACATTGGTTAACAGATATCCAACAGGACACCCTCTCAAGTGTACAATACTTGTCTGAATTACATGCATCGAAAGAGATACGCTATTTACTTTTAAAATTTCACTTATACAAACATTTTATATTCTGAAATAAAATTTTCAACGACGTGCTTAAAGCAACATTTTCAACTAAAATATTTATCTGCAACGGCTATTGCTACAATTCTTTTTGAAAGTTTTAAAATTAAACATTTAAATTATATTTGAATTATATTATTGATAGTCATCTTCACGCTGTATTGCATGCAGCAGAAAGAGGGAACAGACACTCTGTTTCCCACTTTCTGCCGAATTCTGGAGACATTCCGTGTTGAGTAGCAGAACTTAACGCCGTGCTTTGCCTCGACACCAGAGCGAAGAAATGGAAATATAAATTTTAGTAAATATTTCATCTCCTCGAGTGGGGATCGAATCCAGAACCAGTCGGTTTTACAGTCCCACTTTGTGCCCCTGCGCCACGACTGGCTATTATTGATAGTGCTTAATTTATTTTGTCACAAAGAAAGAATAATAATATATGATAATATTCAGAGCCGGTTTCAAAAATATATCAATGTAACCTACCCAAGGTCTCTACTAGGCTACTACTTCTTTTTTGCCTACGATTTTTTTTACTTTACTCTGGATCTCACATATAGTAGGAGGAGGGAATCCAAATTAAGACACTTATACCTATTTTCCCCGTAATTTTCATTACATTAGGTATTGTTCAAGACCACGCATTGTCTTGAAACAAAAACAAATTTATACATAGTCATTTTTATTTCTTCATTCATTCAGAATTATCCCCCAACTGGATATCGTACTCATAACCATTGCATCACACGATCGATTTTGGATCTTGATCAATTTATATTTTTTTATCGCCAAGTTAATCTATTCATATAATAAATTGTAATGCCCCCTAGCGATATCATTTTTTTTAACTTAACTCAGATGTGCACTCTGCGAGGTGCAAAAGGGAGTCCGAAGATAGATTACTCCATTCTCCACTTCCTTGATAAATTACAAAACTTAACGTCGACTTTTATCTGTATGAAACTGGAAAAATATGTTATATATATTTCTCATTGTTTGTGTTGACCCTATAACCATCTTTAGTCCAAGATGCTATGATGGTATATACAAAAAAAAAATTAAATTAGCTTCACGCTGTATCCCGCACACAGCAGGGTAGGCAGAGGGAACCTAGTGTTAAGACACTCCGTTCCCCACTTTCTGCCGAATTCTGGAGGCATTGCGTGTTGAGTGGCAGAACTCAACGCCGCGCTTAACCTCGACACCAGAGCGAAGAAATGGAAATATAAATTTAAGTAAATATTTCATCTCCTCGAGTGGGGATCGAACCCACAACCAGTCGGTTTTGCAGTCACACCTCGTGCCGCTGCGCCACGACCGGCCTCAATGGTATATACAATTAGTAAATTGCTATTCTTTATGCTTCTTTATTTTTTATCTCAACTTGATATGTTAGAAGAATCTTAATAGGAACGGAAGTAGACTCTTCTTAACTAGAATTGAGTGTCTTAACACGTAACACAAATATTTCCCCGATAAGGGACTTACAATCAAGGCATATAAATTCAGACATCACACTGTTTCATTGTGTAATGTAGAAATTTTCTATTTCTAGTAAGCTTTCTAAAAAAAAAATTCAAACAACTAAAAATAAAGAGACTTTTCATATTTTCCAACTACTAAGGCGAGAAACAAAATATATAATAACAATATTTCAACAAATAAGCGACAATTTGTACAGACTTAACTAGAGTTCCCTCTAAGGATAGATGTAAGCAATTTAGAATCCTCTACCACCCATTACTTACAATACTGAAACAAAATATATTTCACGTTCAACAATCACCGCTACTTTTGGCGTCAAAAGAAAAGTGCTGAATAGTTTCAAAGAAATAATATAAAATTTTTGCGTATGTAAGTACCAGTGATGGTGTTGAAAATTCATTTGTATCTTTGTTCCATATTTTGAAGACTTTAGTGACATAACACTCTATATTTTCTCTGAAAAGAATTCAAAACCACAACCATTGAGTCAAGCATACGCCGCGATTGCTTCATAATTAACGTTAAAATGTAAGTAGCACAGCTTTACGCTTTATCTCAGATATAGAATGGTAGATAGAAACATGCTAGTGTTCAGAAACTCCATTTTTCACTTTCTATTTGACTTAGTTCCAGGAGATATTCCAGGTTGAGAGGCAGAACTCAATATTCAATATCATAATAAACATAATAGTGAAAGTTCAATTTCCATCATGATTTAATCACAAATGAGATTTTTTTTAGTTTCACGTTGTATCCCGTAAATAGCAGGCAGAAAAAACCTGGAAACCGAATATTAAGACACTCCGTTCCCATTAAGCTACTTCTGTTTTCCACTTTCCATTGAATTCTTGAGACATTGCGTGTTGAGTGGCGAATCAATTCCGGGTTTTACCTTGTTCAAGTCAGGATATGTATATATTAAATATTCCATTCCAACGAATAGGAATCGAATCCACAACCCTCGCGTTTACAGTCGCTTCACGCCACGATGGCTCGTGATATGATTAAATTAATTATATCCTAAGAAAATACTTATATAAGCTCATAAGTAGCCGTTTTCTTGGCAATTCTGCAAATTCTCTTATTATTCAACATTTTTGGTGTTCTATCCCTAATACCAATTCTGTTCAATTGTTGTTTTTATTTCATCTTGTCTCTTACTTTTGCTATATAATTTCTGAGATAAAAGCCCTCCGGGACTGTTTACTGTCACATTTTTTTATCCTTGTAAAATATATGAAACGAATAATTTCATTTTTTAATAATAGATATTTATTTTGAGTAAAATAAATATACATGAAGATACTTAGGACGGTTTGAAGATTCTAACTATCTTTGGCAAAAAAATGGATTTCTTGTATATTTATCTGTTTATCTGTCTATAGTAATGCCATTTCATTAATATCATTATGGCTTATATAGTATAAAAAAAACAAGTTTTAATTATGATTTATATTAAATATACTAAAAAACGTATGATATAAGAACACATTGTAAGCAACTATAAAAGTGCTTTGAATAAACACTCCCTAACTGGTGAAAATTATCCTAGAATTTACGTAGCGTATGAATTAATTAAAACATTAAGCAAAATTCCCTAGTTGAATATTATGTACGTACTCCGCTCTTACTGACCGTAGCTTTCATCGTATATTTGATGCAAATATGCGAAATGCTTAAAAATAATGTGCATATAAATAAAGAAAATATTTCAATTTTTTGTGAGCTTTTGTTATTTTTAACCGACCGCGCAAAGCAAAGGAGGGCAATGTGTTTATCAGTCCGTTTATGTATGTTTGTATGCCCCTTAAATGACATCGACAATATCCTCTGTATGCCCAGCTTTGGTAAAGGCCACCTCCAAATTCTTTCATTCTAATTTATTATTTGCTATTCTTGTAGCAAAGATGTCCTAAACAGATCTCCAGCTATAGTTCTTATCTCATCTTTCCAACGCTTGTATTGTCTTCTCCTTTTCCTTTTTTATCTCTTGGCTGCCAAAATAAAATGGTTTTATTCCAGTTTACGGTACGGTTATAATATTCCCACCTTTTGCTCTTTTGCGACCTTATTTATAGCCTTAATTTTTTGTGAGTTCAGTGTTAAGTCAACTTTTTGATTTCGTTATTTAAGTCTAAGAGAATGTTTTGGAGACATTCTTTAGAAGTGGCAAATAGAATTACATCTGTCATCGGAAAATCTGAGGTGAGTTAGTTTTTTGCCGTTTTTGCTAAAACAGTATTTACTCCAATTTAGTTTTCTAAATATTTCTTCGCGGACTGCCGTAAATAGTTTTGGTGAAAGAGGATCACCAATTTTATTCATGCCCTAATATTATGGTCTTATATATTTCTCTTCAACTAGTAATACATATCTATACTATTCTATTGTAAATGAAATTTTAATAATTTTATAAAACATTTATTTTATAGCGATTTTGTTTAACAAAATATTTTTTAGTAATGTATGTTATTAATATCTCATTTATGAACCGATTTAAGTATAACAAGCACTAAATGTTAAAACACGCTTCCTAAAGTACAATAGTGAAAACTGCATTTAAATCGTGGATAAACGCATTGCCACACGTACCTATATACAGACAAAAAAAACATTATTTTCAAAGAAAAATCAGTTACACGTTTTATCCCGCATATACCCTAGTGTTAAGACACTCTGTTCTCTACTTTCCGACGAATTCTGTACTTTGCGTGTTAAGTCGTCACTCTCCAAAATATTAACAAATAATAATTCATTTCCTCCAGAGAGGATTGTTTCACTCACAATTGTCGTATTACAGTCACATCATTATACTCCTGCGTCACGAACGGTATCTACATCCGAATCTCATACATACATATCTATATATTAATAAACATAACAAAACAGTACAAAACAAAACCGTGGGGAATGAAGAGATCTGTTCACATTCCCTATCAGATTCTCTTGCAGCTAAATTTAAATCTATCTACCAATCTCGTAGCAAGCTGTCCCTGGGGTACGGTGTCGCTGATGAGCGCTCGAAACGCTGTTTTGCATGTCCGCCCTCCCAAGCGACGCGATTCCATCCTTTTCGTTGATAGTGCGGCCATTTGCATTGTAAATTGTACTATATTGACTGAATAAAAATGGTAAAATGTTGTAGGCAACAAATTAGTGTATAGATTTTATTATCATAAATAAACACTATACACTAATTTGTTGCGTACAACTAATATAATATATCTTAAACTATCTCATAAGTAATAAGGTTATTTCATGTGTATTTTTACTTTGGTTTGTAATTTTGTTACTGAGGTGTTTCAAATGTATATGTATGTATATAGATATATATATGTATATGTGTGTATATATATATGTGTGTGTAATTTTTTCCTTTTTACCTAAACTGTGTGTATTAAATTCTTAATTATGTTGTCCTCTTAGAATGCAGTGTTGCTTTTAATTAGGGCATCATTTAGTATAAAATTGTGAATGTCAGTGTTTTTTAATGTAAAAATGTATGTCCTATTAGTGACCTAAATAAATAAAAATAAATAAATAAATAAATAAAATAAAATCATCGAGGCTGTCATGGAGGTTGGAGGTGTGTTTGATTTCTACTTGAGGTAGTGGTTTTTTTTTTTCATTTTTATCCTTCAGATCAGTTGAAAGTATCAAGCTGAATTATATTAATATCAAATATTCTAGTCAACTCTTCTAAAAAATACAGTCACATATTTTATATCTCTCATAGTACACGACGTGTATAGTCATCAATAGCAGTGCTTCTTGTTTTGGTTTAGAGGTTAAAGATATATCCGTATAATCTTTTATAATCTAAGTTAGACAACGTCGTCATATAAATAGAGAACTTAAATATATCTTACACGCTTCTAAACAACTTTTATTGAGAAATTATAACAACAATAGTTTTATTCAGTAGTAAAGATTCAATCCTGAATCTTCAAAACCGTGACCTGAATTTGAAAAAATCTAAGGAGAAATTTATAAAAAGAATGAATGAGCCATAAAATACTCACATGACCTACGTCATTTTGGCAAAGCAAAAATTTTGAGTATTATTAGTCTAATATATAGTTAACACAGTATGCGTACTTACTAACTTGAACTTTCCGGGGAAGGGCCAACTCAAGGCTACATATCAGTCTGGGAGGATGATTAGAGATATCGGATTGGTCTGGGTGTATAAGTATAAGCTGTCTTTAAATAATCTCGTAAATATTAATATATGTAAATTGTTAATTAATTATATGTAAAATATTAATATTTACGAGATTATTTAAGGAACGCTTATAAGCACCCAGACCAATATATGTAAAATTTAGACTTGCTAGTATAACGTACTTTGCCCCAATTATTAAAAAGCCTTTAGGACGTCTGAAGGAAGTCAAGGCCCACGTAAAGGGTCTGGCAATAATATTAAATATACATTTTTAACATTATTCTTAAAAACATTTAAATACGAACGTTTCTACTTCAACGTAGATGTGCGTGTACGTTTAGTTGGCGCTACCTCTGGAAGGACCCCACTTTCAAGTTAGTAAGTACGCATACCTAGTATATTAATCCTAAAAAAAAACAGCTTTGCTAAGATGACGTAGGTTTGGGGGCCCCGAGATCTCAGTCTACTATTAAATTCTGGAACTTTTGTAAACATTTTAATGTTCATCTAATACAATATAATAATAATAACCAATTAATATTTATCTTATCTTTCAAAGTTCATGCACACAATAGTTTATCTGAAACTCATAACTCTTCATATACAAATTTGTATAACACTTCCAAAAAGGTTACTTAGATATATACATATCGATATTTAAATATAAAAAAAAATTAAATTACTATACAATAAAAAGTAAAATATTTAACGTCGCTTACCATTTTTCGCAGTATTTGCAACAGCAACACCAAGAATCGCAGCGGATGCGATGAACCGGCACAACGCCGGCGGCATGATGATCACTATCACTCAACCATCACATCACATCACTATGTCACAACATGTCACTATCACAAAAATGTTCGCACTCGCGCCATTACATTCAGCTGCCCATTAAAAAGTTGGCTACAGATATTTAACTAAACATTTAAATTATGAAGAACAGATAAAAAATATTTATTTATTGAAAGTCTGTCATAGATTATAAATAGCACAGATTATAGGCAGAATATAAATTAATGAGAACGACGCGTATATTTAATGTGGTGAAAATTATATGTCATAGCTGGTATTTGATTTTATTATTGTACTAAATCGTTGTTTGTTACTTGAAGGCATCTGAAACAAAAATAGCGATAATTAGCAAGAATATTATGAATATATCTATTATTTGAGGCGCAGAGATACAAGCGTGAGACTGTAAGCGCGATATGTTGTGGGTTCGGTCCTACTCGGGGAAATGAAATATTTAATATTTTAATTTCTTTGCTCTGGTGTCTAGGCAAAGCGCGGCATTAAGTTCCACCATTTAACGCGGAATCTTAACATTAAGTATCCTCTGCCTATCTTGCTGTATGCGGATTACACTGTAAAGCTAACAAAAGAAACTCAATTTTAAATACAATTCATAGAAACTGATATTAAATTATAAGATGCCTATTATTTTATTGAAATAAAACATACTTTTATTTTAACGCGACGTAAAATTTCGCGTACAAGTGTAGAAGATGATTTATCTAAAGCTATAGAACATTATTTAAAAAAAAGGATATTTTAAAATCTTATAATAAATTCAATTTAAACTCAAATGTAGATTTCGAATGTGACATGGCGAGGATGTAAATTGTAGCCTTCTGTCCATACATTGTCTATGTCAGACGTTCGAAAATCCGTATTTCATCTCTCGATGTGGTGTTTGGGCAACGTGCCGCAAAATATTGCTGGGTGATCGTCTCTCTGATTCAGTGTACAGTGTGAAGATTGTATTTAACAGATCATATTGAGGCCAGTCGTGGCGCAGGGTTGTGGGTTCGATCCCCACTCAAGGAAATTCAATATTTATTTACATTTTCATTTATATTTTCATTTCTTCGCTCTGGTGTCGAGGCAAAAGCGCGGCGTTGACTTCCGCCACTCAGCACGCTATACCTCCGGAACTCGGCGGAAAGTGGGCAACAGAGTGACTTAACACTAGGTTCCCTCTGCCTACCCTGCTGTGTGCGAGATACGAGTGAAGCTGATTTATTTTATTTTGATTTAAATTGAGGCCGTCGTGTCGCAGTGGCGTTAAAGCAAAAATGCTACCTCTGTAGGTACGATTCTCGTGCGGGAGAATTATTTATTTTGTTGCTCTAGTACCAGAACAAAGTGCGGCATTGAGTTCTGCCACTCAAAATGCCTCGAAATTTGGGTAATCGGTAAATGAAGAACAGTATGTTTTAACACTATGAACCCTCTTTTTTTTTTTGGAAGAAAAAATCGTAGTAGATAGAGTAGACTCTACTTGACATTATATATTATTAAATCTCGAGTTTTTCCATGTATACTACGGTCGAAATTATAATATGTTGGAACTATATAGATAAATTGAGGCCAGTCGTAGCGCAGGGGCAAAAGTGTGAATGTAAACGTATTGGTTGTGGGTCCGATCCCCACTAGAAGAGATGAAATATTTACTTAAATTTATATTTCTATTTTCTTCGCTCGGGTGTCGAGGCAAAGCGCGGCGTTAAGATCTGCCAGTCAAGGGAACGGAGTATCTTAACACTAAGTTCCCTCTTCCTCCTCCGCTGTATCCCTACAGCGTGAATCAGATTTTTTGATTTCTTTTATTGAGATAAATATATGGACGCAAGAAGTGCTGAGTCATTAGTGCCCCAGCTATATCTTATGTTTTCAGTTTATAGATTAGATGTAAGAAAACACCGTTATAAATGATACTTCATCGTGGTGTAGTGAGATAACGTCTACACACCATGGCTGTCGGTTCGATTTTCCCTCTTGGGAATTAATTATTTTCATTTTCTCACTCAGGCAAGACAAAAAGAAAGTAAAGTTGGAAGTTGCCCTACCTAACACACAGCATATCAAATTCTCACTAAAAATAGAAAACGGAATGTCTTGACATTAGGTTCTCTCTATCTCCCTACGAAAGAGTGCAAGATAATCATGTTTTTAGCTTCACGCTGTATCCAGCAACAAGAAATGTAGGTGAAGGGAACCTGTAAACTGATATCCCGTTAAGATTAGAGTTAAGTTGGGAACGGAAGTACCGTTCCCAACTTTCAATTCTTGGGGCATTGCATATTGAATGGCGGCACTTAACGTTGCGAAAAACAAATAAAATACATTTAAACAATGTAAAATTTTTAAAAAATATACTATTAATCTATTCAGAGCTTCTTTCGTAGTCGTTAACAGGATTCTATATTCTAAATTAAAACTCCGCACTCTTTGTAAGTTCAAGCGTCGTTGGCTAAAGCAGTATTGCTTCTTTAATTAGCATTTTGTATGTATAGCTATTAATTAAATGTTCTCATTCTTCGTAGATAGATAGAATGCAGCAGTAAACTGACTTTAACATACACATATATAGAAATGAATACAATTAATAATATAAATTATTAGTACTGATATTGATATGAGTATATATATAGCGATATGAGATAGCGTCAACCACCTCGGTCTTGAGGTGGATGCAAAATCCATCCATTACAAGTATCGATTCCATTGACCGTTGTTAATTTTGGAGATCTGTTGGGCAGCAGTTTAGTTCTCTGGTAAATGACTATTATGAATTCTATCGGCCAGAGAAAACTCAAGCGTTGCGCGTTCCGTCGTTTGCTCAGCAACTTCTAATTTGTAATGGTCCATAATAAAATGTAGTCCAAACTTGGACATTTACTATACTGGCGCTAAACTACCACAGGAAGTGTTCACATTTTCTTATGCAGTCATCGCTGGTACATCTCAAAATCCTAGATCTTAGGTACTGGGTCAGGCACTTCAAAAATATGTTATAGCTTACTAAATGCCATCTAGTCAAAGCGTATGTATTCGACACGTATTGTTGCACAACCTCAAGGGAGTTGCCGTGTACAAATACTGATTTCAGCAGTACATGAACCGTTGAACATAACTATCATCGTGTTAAGAGCCTTGAGAACTAAGTCTGGTGATGATAAGTGATGAGTATATGGTCAGCAATTGATAAAATGGATAAGTATTTATGACTTCTTCCATTCTAGTTGAACGTCTTAAATCCAAAGCATAACCAATTACAGAAAAATGATACCCCCCTGATGAAATTGGATTGGTCTTGTGCTCTAATCCTGAACATTATTTAATATACCTACAATGCTATTAATAAAATAGCCATCGTACAACAATTAAAAAAAAATCTAAAGTAAAACTAAAGTTATAACTTAAAACCACAAAACGCGTAATTATTACATCTTAAGCACCCAAATCTATAAACATCTATTACATTTCATAGAAAAAGAGAATACAATATAAATACATTCTAAATTACGTAATATTAAAATAGGACTTCTGACTCATCATGTGAAATTAAATAACAATTGATCACAAACAGAGCATACATCAATAGCAACCTTTATGGAACTATTAGGTACATATTAGGATTTAATGAATAAAATTTCATAATTTATTCACAGTTCAACTCTTTGATTATGGTGTTTGTATCGTGCCAGTGAGCACTAATCACTTTGCCAAACTACTGTAAAAAAGAAATAATATTATACAATAAGAGACACAGGGGCACAAAGTTTGACTGTAAAATCGACTGGTTGTGGGTTCGATCCCGACTCGAGATGAAATATTTATTTATAAACATTTATATTTTCATTTCTTAGCTCTGGTGTCGAGTTCTGCCACTCAACACCTTTTGCCTCCAGAAACCGGCAGAAAGTGGGAAACGGAGTGTCTTATCACTAGGTTATATATTCTTTATTGCATTAAACAAAACATACAGTAATATTAAATGAAAAGTTAGTTGACAAGGGTGGGGGTAGGTTCCCTCTGCCTACCCTGCTGTGTGCGGGATACAGCGTGAAGCTGATTTTAAGAGAATTCATATCACAAAGAAATCCATTCAAAACAATTCTTTCGAATAATACAAACACTAATAAATCACCGCGATACATTTTCCTCCAGAAACCGGCAGAAAGTGGGAAACGGAGTGTCTTATCACTAGGTTATATATTCTTTATTGCATTAAACAAAACATACAGTAATATTAAATGAAAAGTTAGTTGACAAGGGTGGGGGTAGGTTCCCTCTGCCTACCCTGCTGTGTGCGGGATACAGCGTGAAGCTGATTTTAAGAGAATTTATATCACAAAGAAATCCATTCAAAACAATTCTTTCGAATAATATAAACACCAATAAATCACCGCGATACATTTTCTTACCGGACCGTTACAGACCATTATCGGGTATCATAACAACATTAATGAATCACAAGTCGAGGGTAGAACGAAATTATGACCTTTGCCAAAGCATTATTTAAACAACGTCGATAAAACCTTTGTTTTGTAGGGGATAATTAATTAGCATTTGTAATTAAAGTTTGGTTTTCTAAATAGTATTTAATTTTTTATAAGTATCGTCGTGTTTTAGCTTAGTATTGAATTTTTTAAATATAGATTTTGTAATTTTAAAATTAAATTGATTAGTGTTAAAAATATGAATTATTGAGAATTACTTACTTTTTGTGGAATTGTTGAGCAGAAATGTATGTTAGATAATGGTCTCTACTTTTTCAAAACAGGCAGTGTTTTGATATAAAGATAGATTTTTTGCGATTTTTAATATAATACATGAAGATAAAGATTAATTTTGCTTTTAAATAAAGCTGCTCTGCATTTGAATGAAATTTTTCATATCTTATTTTATCTCTATGCTTTTATTATTTAGACATTCATTTATGCTTGATATTTGATATATGCGTAAGACACATAAATAATTCAAATAATTTTATTGAAAATAAGAAGTTACATGCTTCATTTTTTGAACGTCAAATTTACCACCAGTTCACTAAAATTAATGCCTCAGACCTGAGAAGAACCGGCGCAAGAAACTCAGCGGGACCTATTTTTCCCGACTGCCAAGGAAGGGTTATGTTTTTCGCGCGTATCTTGTATGTATGTAATATTCTTTATTACCTCGTATCTCCAGAACCGCTGAACGGATTTACATATTTGAGGTGTCGTTAGATTCGTATTAGCAGCCCAAGTGTTCTTAGATAGGTGACGTTAATAAAAAATAATCATGGCGGCTGTGGTACGCCATTAGACGTAGTGAAAAAAAATTGTTTCGTTTCGAATACTACAATATGGGTATCAAATTAAAGAGCTCAATTTCAGGATTTCAAAAAGGTATATCATGATTATCATTACCATAATAAATTCTAACAAAAAATTGAAAAATAAAAAATATTTGTAAAACAAAAACCCCGACTGCATAAAACTAAAAAGAAAATAAACAAGTCCAATAGTTTATTAGGATTAACAGTCGGGACCTGTTTAAATTATGCGAGGTTCCTGGTAAAGATTTTTTTGATTGAAGAATTACTTATAGGTCCCGACTGTTAATCCTAATAAACTATTGGACGTGTTTATTTTCTTTTTAGTTTTATGCAGTCGGGGTTTTTGTTTTACAAATATTTTTTATTTAAAATCAATTTTAAACAAATACATATTTAATTATTTGTGACAATGATACCTTTGAAACAGACTGGAGCGAGCATTTCATTCCCAAGGCGTGTTATCATTTACAAAATCATTAATTTGGTAATAACCTTTAACACACAAACGTCTTTTCACAATTTTTTTAAATCGTGATATAGAAAATTCTCTGACGTTTTCTGGGATCCTATTGTAAAAGCGTACACATTGTCCCATAAAAGAATTACGGATTCGATGCAACCGAGTTACAGGTGCACCAAGATTATGCTTATTTCTAGTGTTAATATTATGAAAATCACCAATTTTGGTAAAATTATTAATGTTTTTCTTAACATACATAACATTTTCAAAAATATATTGCGATGCAACTGTCAATATATTAATTTCTTTAAACTTTTGCCTTAAGGAGTCTTTAGGGCCTAAGTTATAGATTGCACGAATAGCTCGCTTCTGCAGGACAAATATCGGTTGGATACCGGCTGCATTACCCCAAAGTAAAATCCCATAGGACATAATACTATGGAAGTAACTGAAGTAAACAAGTCGAGCCGTTTCTACGTCAGTTAATCTTAATACAGTATTTAAAAAATATGAATATAGTGGTATTTATGTATGTTTATAGTTTTAATGTATATAATATAACCTCGATATGTTACTCGTTCCACTATATGATAGTTTGGTTTTTAATATTTTATTTTTTTAGCTTCATATCTGGGAACTGAATGTGGAAATCTAGTGCTAAGACACTTCGTACCTATTAAGACACTTCCGTTCCCCATTTTTTCCAGAATTCTGGAGTAAACTTAAAATTAAGTATAAATTCA